>VYZT01044853.1:313-17684 GCA_013400735.1 Pomatostomus ruficeps
AGTATCTCCAAGGTTAAATCTGATCATTAAAACTTCTTTCATAGAGCAAAAAGTTTTGTGACTCATAGGAGACTGTGTCCTGAAGGGAACAGAAGGCCCCATATGCAGCCTGGACCCGCTTCTTATGAAGTCTGCTGGCTGCCCAGGACTTGTATTGAAGAAGTGAAGAGAAAGCTTGCTACCTGGGTACAGCCCTCAGATCCCTGTCCATTATTTCAGGTAGGCAGCAATGAAGTTATAAGAATCCTGAGGACAATCAAGAGAAGTTTTGAGATGACTGGCTAAGGTATGAGGAGCACAATAGTGTTCTCCTCCATCTTCCCAGTTGCAGGAAGTAATGAGAGAAGTATCAGGAAGAGTGAGCAGATAAATACTTGGCTCAGAGTCTGGTGTCAATGACAGAATTTGGGCGGGGATGTTGATCATGGGTCAGTTTACACAACACAAGATCAGATGGTGACAGATGGGGTGAACCTGTCTCAAAGTGGGAAAATGATCTTTGCACAGGAGTTAGCAGAGGTCATTGAAAGAGCCTTAAACTAGATTTGAAGGGAAAATGGGGTAAAACAAGCCTCTGGCTAGAAATAAACCTGGGGGCAGCACAATAATGTTTGAGGAACAATAGGCTAATGAGGACTTTTGCTCTGGTGTTTCAGTGGAGATAGGGGAGGGAGGTCCATACTGTAGCAGAGACACGAGGGTTATTGATATGTTAGACACAGAAGACCCTAAATATGGTCACATACATATTGGGGTTTCTCCCTCTCAAAAGATGTCAGTATCTATAGCCCAAGTGAAGTGCATCTATGCCAACATTTAACATTTTATGATTAACTTTATTGTACCTGTAAATGTTTTTTCTCTTTTCTCTTCATGTGCTATAAGGACACAGAATTCTACTAGCTCAACCTTAGATTTAAACGTTTAAAACTTTAAATTTGTGCAGTTGGATTGTAATATAAGTTTCTCTTTGTAAGGCATTTTGCGTTCTTCTTCCTATGTGTTAAATGTCAGAAATATCAAATTCTGATAATCTAGATTTCATACTGGTAGAGAAACACTGTTCCTAGCAGTCTTATTTCTTTAAATTTCTCCAGCACCAATTTAAGATCTAACCTTTTTATCTAATTCTATGGCAATTTTTATTTCCCAGTTGAGTAACTATGAGAATTAATAGGTACTCTAGAAGAGCACCTGGAATGCATTTTTCAAGGTCTGTATAGCACTTGTGATATAGAGAAGGATCAAGAGAGTTTTTAACTACTACATGAGAAGCTTCCAAGGATGCTGTCACAGAGTTGTTAGAAATCTCTTTAGATGTTTTATTTCTTTCATCTGCAAGTATATCCTTATAATATGGCTGCATTTGTGGCAAAAACCTGCAATTTATCAACACATTTCTCAGCTTCCTCACTAGCACACAGAAACGTTTTTTTCATTGTGCCAAGTGGAGAACTGCTTCTACTGCATGGATATATTTATTTTTCTCCAGCAATAATAAAAAAATATCAAGCAGTTACCAGAATGTGGCCCTGTTGCTGAAGTCTGAAAGGCAGCAAGAGGCTTTTGTTCCCTGGTGCTGATAAGGGCAGGTGATACTCATAAGGGACAAGTTGTTTGGCTTTAGCTTAGTATCCCAGAGAATACATAGTACAATCTGTAGTCTGTTTTTAGTGACCTGTTTCTTAAGCATCCTATGTGGAAGTCAGCAAAGAGAGATTAGCTGCACTGCTAAGGCTGTTTAAAATGAGTTGTTAGAGTAATTATAAAGCAGGAGTGTTATGCACAAGTGAGAGAAAGAAGTCTGTTGATGTAGTGGTTCAGTAGGGGGGGGACTGTGACATCTGATTATCCAAAAGCTGCTTATCATAATATGCAAATATGAACTTCAAATGTGTGAATTGTCCTCCAGAATTAACAAGAAAAGTGAGTTTTTTTCCTCATTAGCTTTCCTGAACGGAGGTCTTAACTACCATGCAATTGCTACAACTGTATATATAAAATAGGTATAACAAAGAATTTTTCTGTGACTTTTAACTTAGAAATAGTACAATGACTTAAATATTTTAAATGCAATTGAAATGCAGAGGTTTAAATATGATAGTGCAGTAACTTCTTGCAGTTACCAAAACCTCTGGAGAATCTTGGAAAATATAGCCCTTAATATTGAATTGCAAATGTATGTGTATTAAGAACCCAGAGTTTATAATTTTATATCCGTTTAGTACATGGTTAATCAACATTTCCTAACTTGGTGCTATGTAATTTTATTCCCGTTAGGTTGTAGTTGTGCCACTACTGTCCAATTTAAAGACTGCTAGTCACTATCATTATAGTGAATTACAGTTACCTAGGAGATAACCCAATAAAGCAATCTTCCTGATGAAGCTTCTCCAGTCAAGCAAAGTACACTATAATAATACCCTACATTTATATGACACTTTTTATCCCAAAGCACTTCACAAATTACATACAGAGAATATCACAAAACTGCAGCAGCTTCTAAGTAGTGAAGAGCATAAGGCAACCAGCACATAGGATGCTGTTTGAAACTAGTACAGAAGAGGAAATTTAAAGTGACACTTCTCCTGTTAAATTGTTCCCTCATCTCCTGTATCTGCACATACAAGGAAAGAACCCCTCTATTTAATGTATTTTCTGTGGTGTACATGGAGGCGAAAACAGAATGGGAGACAATCTGAAGGGAAATATTACAATAAATGGGCCAATCTTGCTTACTTTTTAACCTGGACCTTACAGCAGAGAAAATGTCATGTTCAGAGTAACAAGGTATGTCATTGCACTGAGAGGCAAACATGATATGGCAAAACAACCTGTAGATATTACAACACATTTCTCAGAAATATAGATTCAAAAAAGTGTTATTTAACATCCTGAATTCCTTCTAAATGACATGATCTTATACATTTTACAGATCAGTTTTGCACAAGTCTAAGACACTTAGAGAGGGGAGATGAGAGCACTGTTAGCCTTGCGATCTAGCCTGCCATCCCATTCCTCCCACCTGTCATATGAAATAGATATCATACAAAATTCACCTTCATGAAAGACAAAAATTTAACTTCCTTACATCCAAAGTTACTCAAAATATGTTTGATGGCAATGATCACATATATGAAAAAGTAGAATTTGTGAATCTGCGACTTCATCCTGTTTAAGAAGCAGAGTGTACCTCTGGGTGTTATGGCTTTCTTTATTTTCTTTATTTTGGGGTTGGGGCATGTGATACATTTTCTCCCTATCCCATGTTATATACATGACCTGATCTGTATTAGTGATACTGATGTTACTATCACTAACTATTTTTAAAATCTAGATTTTCTAAAAAGCAGTTTTTGCCCTTAAGAAGAATATTAGCCTAGATTTTAGCTTAGAACAAGCTTAGACTTACAAATGGTTATTCTTAAATTTTCAAAGTTCTTATTTATATTTACTGACACTGTTATTTTACTAGTTTTAGAGAACTCTTCCCTTCCCCAAACAATACATATGTACAGTTTTGAGCAAACCGATGAATGCTGTTTCAGACTGCAACAGCCATGGAAAAGTTGATATTTGTTTCACAGACATTTAAAAACATAGTCTGATTACCTGCAAATAAGATGCAAGATACAAAGGAGTTGAAACTAGATCTTATGAAACCTAACATTCAAACAGGAGAGATATTTTGCCATATATAGCATATCTGTGTTCATGTTAATTTGACATAGGAAAGCCCTATCCCTGTCTCAGATATCAGTAACTGACACAGGTTGATCATTCCACCTAATTTTTCAGAACCTTACAAAAGAGGTAAAAAATTCCTAATTCAGTACAGAGATTGAAATCATTGAGTCATTGATTCAAAGTAAATTAGTAATAATTTGTCTTGGCTCTGAATAAACACAAATAGATAATATTTTACGTATGAAACACAAATTTTCCTTAGATTAGGTATACTCTGTTTAAATATTTATTTTTCTTAGTTTCCTTCTTAATTCTTCCAAAACAGTACAAAAGTTATAAATTCAGTCAAATGCTGTGTCTGGAATGTTTTAGATAAATGTGAGACTCTGTACAATAAAATCAAGAGTGATATAATAACACACAAGGGACAAGGTATTGGTGATTATCTCAAAAAGGTAAAAAGTAGACAGAAATCAATTTAACTTGAATTTATCCATGGGGGGGGGAGGAGTCTAAATATTTTAATCTGGAAGTTACCAATTTTGAAATTTAATAGTAAAGATATGATTAAAAGTATGCACCTGGAAGATTAAAATAAAATGGAAGTTCCTAAGTTGACTGAGTTGAAACTTTGAGAATAATGAAGATGCAACACAATTTTACTCTGAGGTGATTTTGAAAGAACACTTCCCTCCAGACTGCCCTGAGAACCTACAAAATAAGCAGAATAAAGATAATTTTATTAGTTCCTGGTTGCAAATTTTTGTACATATAATGTTAAAATAGGCACCTTTAAGTAAATTATGAGTTTAAATGAGGGTGGTGATAAACTTATCATGGCAGATAGCTGCTAAGTTTTAATAAAAATGTTCTTAAAAAGATACAGGCTCCAAATTTATCATAACTACTGATTAAGAACTCTGGAAGAAGAAATGGTTGCTTCCTGAATCTCTGATGGTTCTGTAGGATGTGTAGTTAATAGGCTCTATAAAATTTTGATTTAAAATTTTGATTAATCTCTTTTTTTAAATATAGTTACTCTTGTGCATTTTTTATATTCTAAAAGAACTAGCTGAAGACATATGCTACAGTATAAAATTTAGCATTGAAGGTATCTTGATAGTTTGTCCTTGAACACGAAAGTCACAAAGGTTGAATTCATCATCTCGCCAAGGCTAAAGCAGCCTGTACAATTTGATCTTTTATGTTAATGATTTTGTATTGTGAACAGTATGAGTTCCCAGAAGCAGGAAATCCACCAAGATGTTTTGGGTCAATGTGATGCCCTTCCTCATTGCTGAAAGCCTGAGCCTTCTGACCTGGAGCTTAGCAGGACCTGAAGCAAATCCATCTCACATATCTTGGCACATTTGTACTTTCTCATATCTGGCAGATGCTCAGAAGGGGAGGAGACTTGGTGCTTCTCTAATATCACCTTGATTATATCCCTTAAAATGACACAAAGATATTTCCTCTCTCTTTTGCATTTTATCTGTTTAGGGAGACCACTCTTCAAGATCAGCATTTATAAATATTAATTTGAAAGCAATATGTTTCATCCTTCAGTTTCAAGAACTTGGTGTGCACACCTGCCTCCTGCAAACTGCTGTTTTGAGTGTAATTTGAGCATCCTGTAATGTAATAAATAACTCTATATTTAAGATGCATCCACATTATATAACTGTATAAACAAATATATATTAAAATTCTTCAACATAATTAATTTAAAAAAGGATTAATCTCTTTTTTAAAAAAATGTTTTCTACTTTGACATCTGATACCACAGTATTTGCATAACATTTTAATTTGTTGGAAGGTTCAGTATGTAAAATATGAAAATATGGACTGTTAATGATATTTTAAAAATGAAAAGACCTCTCCCCTTTCTTTTAAAAATAGTACAAATAAACTTACTCATTGAAACTTAAGCTAGTATAAATTCTTTTTTTAAAAATCACACAATATTAATCACCTGTGAATCTGGTAAAGAGGATGTCTGTTTCTCATTTGACTAGAGTGAGAGCAAATACATTTAATTTAAATTATTTTCAGGTTATTATAGGAAAGTGAACAATATCCTGCTTTTCATTTTTACTTCTGCATTTTTAAGAAAAAATAATGCATTAGTGCTAAATTTATCTGCTTTTATTCCTTTTCCTTCCAGCTCAACTTTCTTAGTTGAAATCACATCCTTAGTTAATCACTGGGAATGAACTTATTTGTAGCCACAAATGCCTTCTGAAAATGGAAAATCTGAATTTTATGAGGGCCTTTCAATGCAATATATTGTATTTACTTCGTCTGATGAAATCTCCTTGCATATTTTCAGATTTTGCTGGGGCAGTTCTAGCCCTGTTCTAAACTGTCTGTTCAGTTTCAGGCCACAGTATGATAAGATGAAGATCAATAACAACAATTTTTGAGAGAATACAAGCATATGGGTCAGAAAGATGGAGAGCAAATCCAGTTAGTAAGTACAATTTTAAGAATAACAATCAGTTACCTGTTGAAAGAAAAAAAAAGGTAATGCAATATCTTCAGAGTAGTATTAGGAAAGAAATAAGGAATTAGATGAACAAGGAGGAGACACACTTGAAGCACAGAAGGCACATCAACCATAGCTTTAAGGCGGATCATCATAGATCTTTTCTTCTTAGTGAGCTATTCAAATGTCATAAACAATAAATAAATCACAAAATATGTCACAGAAAATTTGTATTTGAAATGACAAATCTTTAAATGACCAAGAAGGACAGCAGAAACAGAACTAAAAAAAAAAAAAAGAAAAAAAAAGAAAAAAAAAATAAAGGAGAAAAAGAAAAAGGGCTTGAAAAGAGTTCATGTCCTGTCTATTGTGCTTTTGCATCTCTAATTTCAGTTTCTTTCAGTCAGCTAAGTGACTAACTTGGAGTTAATTGTGTAATTCTTCTTCATAGAAGGACTTCCTCCGTTTCTTCTGATCCTTTACTTTCTGCTTCCTGACCTTATCAGCATTGTTTTGAGCTGCAGTCTTGTATTTTCTTGCAGGGACTACTCATTGCTACTGCCATATCCTGCAATCTTTGGAGCCTTCTTTTACTCACAGACATAGTTACTCACCAGAGGAGAAGCAGTCTCCTCTCTTCCAGAAAATCCACATTACCCACTTACTCTCAAAGAAGAATACAATAATACAGAGAAAGGATATGTAAATCATTTACCATCTGTCAAATCATTGAAGGGAAGTTTTAATGAAATAGAAAGATCTCTTTCTTTTCCAGATTTAAAAAGTAGCAGCAACAAAAGAGTTGTCTGTTACATGTTATGGGGGGTTTTTTATTATTTATACATAAAAAAATTAAACATTTCTCTGAAACAACTTTCCATTTGATTGAGACACTTTAGAAGTTAACTTGCTTGTCTGTATATGCGGGAGCACGGGACCCTCGTACAACNTACAACATGTATATACAAGAGGCTTTTTTTACCAACTGTGTAGTTTTCTCCAGCTTCATATGTGGAAAGCGTTTCCATAAATCCTTTAAAATACTGGCAAGATATCAACCTTACAAGGTCGTTCCCAAGTTGCATAGTTAGAATACAAATTGGTTTGCAAATACTGTTCAGCATTTTGACACAGAGCTAAGAAAATAATGCCAGAGGGTGCTCTCTATTTCAGCAGTGTTTCAAGACCCAATAAAATTAGTAACAATTATAAATAAAGCAGCCTTATTGTTGCCTAAGGCAAGAGGAGATGGGTGAAGGCCAGTTTCATGATAATTACCCTCAAAGCAAATGGACTCTTGATCAAATAACACTATTGACAAGGAAGACCAAACTTCTTAAATGTAGAAATTAATCATGTTCATGATAACCTCTGTAAAAAAATTTGTACAGTCCTATAGCAAGTTCCAGTAGAGTTATGAATTCATATTCCTTAAAGGCAAAAAGAAATATGTTGAAAAAAACTATAGCAGTTTGCATGGATGTAATTTTTTATTTACATGTGTGTTCATTGTCTGTATGATTACATTGGCAGAGCTGCAGTTCTGAAGTTCTGACAAAAAAGAACATGACTTGGTTGTCATTTTAGATTCTCTGCAAATTATCACATGGAATCCTTCACCAAACAACCTGCCAAGGCACAGGATTTAATTATTTTAATTATTTTAGCAATGAATTTGTGCATCTCAGACAAGTGGTGCAAGGAACTTTCTATGAGAGTGAAGATATTTTGGGATCACCAAATTCATCAATAATCTCATAATATTAGATACCTTTTAAATAATTGCACATCAAAACATTCTTATAAGAAAAACAGACATGGAAGGTTCTCCAAATCTTTTATCATTTGGAAAATATTTCAACAAATAGAAACAACTTCTGATTTTATTTCGTTATTTATTTTTACCTTCTAATGCCATAACTAATTAGGTAATTAATCTAAAGTAATGTTATGTCCATATATTAATTGATAGCTCCCATTTTTATTATATAATGGAAATATTTTATATACTTGATAAAGTTTCTTGAATTAATTATAGGCCTATATTATCCCTTATTGTTAGCCGTATGGAGTTTCACCACATATCTCAGTTCTGATACAGAAAGTCCTGTTCGCTAGGAAATTCACATGGGGAAATTTCAAAGTACTTCTGAGTGAGCTGTGTCCTGTTAGCAGAACTGATTGCCGGTGCTTGCCATTCATTCCCACTGGCTTTTTCCTTCCACCTCCCTTCCTTTTAAAAATTCAGTCTCTGCTTTTGACATCCCAGAACTGAAGCATCTCTTTGATAGACAGTGTTGCTGTCTGAACATGGTTAAGAGAAAAATTTATATTAGGCCCCCAAACCTCCTGCCTGGGGTTTGGGTAAAAATATGCAACCACCTGCTCTGGTACTGGCATGAAAGTTTGTTCCATAAAGGTATGGAAAAAGCCTTTCCAGGAGCTCTCTTCCTTTACTTTACACATCTTACCCTGCCTTTGCTTGTCTGTGGTACTGCTAATATGAATCTAAAGCTTCACCCATGGGCTGACATCCACCCCAACACCAGGTGTTGTCTTGGCCTGCTCCTGTCCCCATTTCCATGGCCCTGACAGGCCATCCTGGGTGAAGGGATCATAGATCGTCTCTCCAGGTCTGATCCTGAACCCAATCCACAGGCCCACATCCCAGCCTGGACCTCAGCTGGTCCATATCTCAGGCTGGTGACTTATACCTGGGGGCTGAGGTGGAAACTGTCAGTGCTGCTCAACTATCCTGCACCTGGCTGCCAAGCCGTGTCCTGAGAGACCCTGACTGCTTTGTTGTTCCTTACCAAACAAGACAAACACACAGTCTGTCTTACACTACACCATAAATCTCTGCAGTCAAAAGGTATTCTTCTGAAAAGCACAGTGCAGCTCAAATAATGAAAAGAAAAAGACCAGTAAGTGGAATTTTCGAGGTAGTTTTAGAAAGGATCACATGAATACAGTTATGACTCAGGGTAACCAATGCTACCAGATTACTATGTTTTGCTTAATGAGGAAGGACTGAGAAAACAACTTGAATTTGTTAGCTGAGACCCCTTGATTTGTCTGACAGAGTTTAAAAATATGAATCTAACTGCTATCAGTCAATTTAGGTTTCAAGCTAAACAAATACACAAAAATGTCTAATTCTTCTCATTGATGAGATTACAGATTTGGTTAGCAACGAAATTATGCAGATACACGGTAGATCAACAGTATTTTTCATAAGCAGGTGGCTGTCATATACTGATTTGATTGATTAATAACACTGTCCAGTGAAAAAATTATTAAGTTAAAATTATTTAGAACAGCTAACAGGGATAGCTCAATAACTATTTATCTAAAAAGGATCATCACCTCCTGAGGATTTTTCAGTTGTGTTCTGGCTACCTGCACTGCTGTTAATTAAAAAATTGAACAGAAATATAAATCACTACTGATAACAGTTGTACATGTAAAAGGGGCTGATACAGTGAAGAGTAATAACAAGAACAAATCAAAGAGAGATAATTGGATCATTTGGTGAACTAAGTCCATTCAAAGAAAATACAATTTAATATATCTAAAATAAAAGACATATCAAGAACAAGTTCATTCCTACATAATAGAGACTGTTCTGAAAATCAGTGATGAACGGATGGTATTTTCTAATGAACACGTTTGTGCCAGAGGACAAAATGGTGGGTTGTTCTAGAGTTAGCTGCAAACCAAAAAACTCATAACTATCTCACATTTCCAGTAACCCTCTGTGGTACCCAATGTGACTCAAATTTAGGCAAGATAGATGGTCCCTCTTCCTAATTACAACTATTAAAATGAACTTCATAGCACTTTGACAGGTTTCCTGGCTTCTTGCATTCATATTTCTCTTCTTGTATTATCTTTCTTTCCCTTTTCTCTTTTCAGTTGCCTGAGAAACAGAAGACTGATATAATCTACTCCTGCAAGTTAAATCAAAACATCATAGAGGAAGATGAGAGAAATATTCACAAATAGAGAAAAGGGGTTTAGTAAGTTCTGTGAGAAGGACTGGTCTGTATCTTCTATGTCTAACAGTAGAAAGTTAAAGGTAAATGAACTAGACAAAGGCAGTCAGGCCCTCACTCCCATCCACAATTTCTAAAACTTTCTTTAGGCTTTCAAAATAATTGGGATTAAAAAAAACCCCAAAACATCAGTTTTGTCTATACAGCTGAGAAGTCTCAAGACAGTGGTGGCTAATACTACTCCTGAATCTAAAACAGGAAAAAGCAAGCAGAATACGAGCAGAGGTTTTACTTTTGTACTATGGTGTAGGTATTCTTAGATTTCAAATTCTGAGTATACTTTTGTTATTTTTAAAAATGTATGATGAAAAAATGAGAGTAACTGAGAAGAATAAAATGATTTTTGCAATAGATGAAACTTCTAGGGTTGAGAATTTTCCTCTCTTAGAATCCTAGATATAAACAAAAAAATACCTCTGGCAGAAGTTATCTTTTCTTCCCTTGAAGGAGGGAAAATATTAAGAGTTAAGTTGTTTGGGTTTTATTTTCCTAGTGAAAATGAGATATATGAAGAAATTAGTGGTTCTAAATTGATGCAACAAAATTCAAGCCTTTATATATTCCTGAATTAACTTTGAACAATTTTTAACAAATGGCTACTTTCTAAAGAGGTCACTGAGAACACCTTTTGCCCCCCGTGGAAATATAAACTGACTAGACATGGTCCTGAGCATCCCGCTGTACCTGGCCCTGTTCTAAGCAGGGGGTTTGTTCCTCTCTGAGAACATCTTCCATCCCATGTAGCAATTCTGTGGTTCTGTAATTTTTATCATGTGTTATCCTTTATGGCACAAACACCCTTGGGATTTTAAAGTGAACACATTAATTTGAATCATCATGACAAAATACCCAAACAACAAACACCCAGAAACAACCATTTCATCCAAAAGAAAAACGGTGTTAAGAGAGTGGTGAAGGAGGTTTTGTTCAAGAAACACTAATATCAGGAAGGGACTTATTTTCTAACATGCCTCTCCCTATAAGTCTTTCCATGTCATACAATAATATTTAGGGTCAAATGTTAACAATGTAAAGCAGTTTATGCCAAGTTAGCCAGATAACTAAACTGTCGGTACAAAGTTATTGTGCAATAACTCACAGACCTGCAGTGTTGAATCAGGAAAGTGAACTACTGCCTCTAAATCAATTTTATGTTATTTTAAAAAAATTTCCATCTCAACTGAACACTTAGATATTAGAAATTATTATACAAGACTTGGTTGGTGTCAAATATTCAAGTCCTTTATCCCTCTCTAAAATTAATTATTAAATTGTTATCTTGAAAAAATTATATCAAATTAATGAAAGAATTAATTTTTTAAAAGAGTAATCAATAGGCTAAATTTAATTTAACCATCACTTTTTACATAAATTGATAATTTTTTAGAATATAATAATAAATAATACAAATACAAAGGTGTCAGAAATCTCTGATTTAGGCAGTAACATCATCTTAAATCTTGCTTATTAAATCTTCACAAGTAAAATAGCACTTATAAAAGGCAACATAATTACTGTGGCATGACTCAGAAATAATCTCAGGAATAATTCAGAAATAATCTCTTATTAATTATTTGTACTCATAATCATAAATCATCAATTTTTAGAAGTTTTTCCTAAAACCTGTAATCACTATGACTACCATAGAGCAACAACACTGCTTGAGGTTTGCTCATGTCTGTGATTGTCCCAGACTTCCTGTACATATTTTGTAGTTTTCAAATACTAAATCTTCATATACATCTTATTAAAGAATGTGACAAGAAGACATGACTACACTTTCTGAGGAAAAAAACCCCAAACTTGTAAGTGGCTTTCTTTGTGCTCTTTCTGCTAATCCTTCACAATTAAGCAAAAGTGGGAGAATATAATATTTCTGCATCCTTAACTTGCTGATAAAAGTTGCGCCTCATAAATGCTTCGTCTGAAATTGTCTTCATGTTGACTAAAGGTTATGGAGGGGTTCTCTTTTTTAAGCCAGTTCATATCTTATAGTCAATTTCAAGACCACTTTATCTTTTGATTATTGAAACAACAACATAATATGAAAAAGGGCTAACCAAAACAAGTCATGCCAAAACAGAAACAATAGCCTATTAGTCACTGCCAAGGACAGTTTTATTTAATTTCCCTCTGACGTTCCTTAGTAAATGCATCCATAATTTAAAATATTCACAGCAGTAAAAATGCTTAGTCTGAAGATGCTGATGGTAGATTTGGAATTAGATCTAATGTGGCTTCATGCCCAGAACAAAGCAAGTCTGTTGCATGATATTATGGTTATGTGCTTAAATTGTAAGGAGAAATGTATATGTGTGTCAGTTCAATCTCTTTTGTCTAGTGTCCGTTTCTGTTGTCACCATTCACATCCTGATGCACAGGATTACAACTATTCCAATTTTGGAGCTAACATTATTCCAAGTGATATATCCTTATTTCATCCCTTGTCTATACAATCAATGTACACTTACTACTCAGTTTATTCAGTTACAGTATAATCTTCTCAAAGAGAAGGTAATGTAATTTTTCTTTTCCTCCCTCCAATAATTAACAACCTTTTAAAATGTTCCAGTGTTGGTCATTCTACTTACTGTCTCCCATGGAGAGGTTTAAATTCTTGTATACCTTAATGTCAATTCTCCCCACCTATTTAGAGTCTTTCAGAGTAGCCAGTGCTAGAAAGGAAGCCAATATGACAATATCTGTTATTCTTGCATAGACAGTCAAGAAATATACCATGTCCAGTCATGAACTATTAATCTGAAGATTTCTAGTGAACTAATACTTCAAAAACATTACTTCAGTTATGCAAGTAAGATACAGTCAAAATAATTGAGTTTTGAAGGGAAATGTTGAAGGTCATCTAGACAGACTCCTTGTTCTAGCAGAGCGACATTACAGTTACAGAAGGTTGTTTATGGTCTCCTCCATTTGAGTCTTAAATATCTCCAAAGATGGAGATTCTTCAGACTCTCTGGTCACTTGATGCCCTGTTTGATAACTCACATGGTGGGGGAAAAAAAAGAAAGTCTGATGCATGTTTTCCCCGTTCCAACTTGATTTTGTTGTTTTGCATTCTTCCTCAGTATGATCTGCATCTAACTTCTTTATACTCTCTCTTTAATAAGCTGTAGAAAGCAGTAACTGTTTCCCTCTGAGCCTTCTCTTCTTCACGACAAACATATCCCTTTTCCTCAGCCTCTCCTCATATTACTGTTGCTCCAAAACCTGATTATCTTGGTAATCCTGCACTGGACATTCTCCAGTTTTTCAATGCTTTCCCTTTACTGGGGAACCAAGATCTGGACACAGCAGTCCAAGTCTGATGTCACCAGTGCTGACAGAGAGGAAGAATCCTCATTCAGCTTGGCAAAGCTTTTTCTGATGCATCCTAGGATGTTTTTGTCTTTATGTGCTGCAAGGACTCATTGCTGGCTCCTATTCAGTTTTTTTCCACCAGAATTTTATGTTTCTTTCTTTATTTTTTTTTTAACAAAAGCCTGCATCTTTTGAGTCTCCATTTACTACTCATTCAAAGATAGCCTCTCATTGTCCCTTTTATAATGCAGCATGAGACATGGACTTTTGTCTTTGTGTAGCCTCCATGAAGATCCCATTAGATCTATTTATTTTTCTAATTTTGCAACAGCCATTATTTATCCTTGAACATTTAAAATAATTATTTCCAACATTAAATCTGATGCTATATAATCTGGGGAAGTGGCTGGGTTTTTGTTTATTTTTTTAAACACTAGTCCACATGTCTTTCAATATGCAGCTGTGCTGCATTCTTACATTTACTTGGTACTGCCTACTGAATTTCTGAAGTCTGGACTTTAGTTTTTTCTAACACTTGATTCCTTGTATATTTAAATGCCTTCCTTGAAATTAAGTTTGTGAGTAGGTTCTCTGAAGTCAGTTCCATTGATTAATGCTAAGCATGGTCTTAATTGCATTGTTGGACTGTGGCCAGAAGGCCTGATGTCTCATTTGTTGCAAGCTATTAATGACTCCTGGTAATCAATGCAACTGTAGTGAGGAAACTTATTCCCCAGTGAAGAGATGTCTGTCTCCTAAATTCAGATACTTAAATCTGAGGTTAAAATTTAGGACTAGAAAATCCAGACTACTAATCTATGCAGTCTGTGATGCAATAGGGAGACAGTAAGAACTTCAAAAAATCCATCTTCCCATTTCAAGGAAGGTGAAGTATTCTTGGGAACTATGTCTTTTTCTCGTTGTTGCCATTAGAGAGAATGAAGACAACAGGCTGACAATGCATGGCAGACTTCATATAACAAAGATAACGAGAGATTAATATCACCTTGATAACCAAAATTGTGTTGCAACTCTTCAGTGCTTGAATTATGGCTACCAGTATGTGGGATAGATTATTTTCTCACTCTTGTGTCATAAAAACCACAGTCATACAGAAGACAGTCCTAACCTGTTGCCTGTACAGACAGAAGAGCACTACTGGTAAAGAATATGGACATTTGAAGACCATGCTTCTTTGAGCAAGTCAGTAGAGGATTAGGAGGAGGAAAAACACATCTTGATCTAATTCTTAAGAACACAAGGATGAATTCAATGTTTAGTGTGCTAATAGCCATAAAGTATTCAAATTCAGTTCCTTTGTGGAAAGGATAAGTTTCCTCCATCAAATTACACTGTAGTAATAACCAATTTTAAATTCAGCATGTTAGAGACTTTGAACAAGAGTATGTCATGAAACAAGAAAATAGGCAGAGTCAAACGGAAAACAAACAAACTGAACAGCAACACACAGTCTTGCAGAAGGAAAAAAAATCATTCAAAATATAGAACAGTGCATATAAAATGAAGTTGACAGAGAATAAACTTTTTAACTTAAATATTCAGGCATATGAGGCAAGTTATACAGTAAAAATGGTTTGGAATAAATTTTTTTTTGAACACTAGAAGTAGGGTCTATACAAAGAGCTGAACGGATTCACAGGTAAACAAAGATTAAACAGACTGCACCAAGGAGGTGGGATACATTAGAGTAGAAACATTAAATTATTTTTGACACATATTTATTACTGAGGAAAGTAAATAAATAATATCCCCTAAAGCTGAAGCTTCATCTTCATGAAGATATCTCTGAAAAACTTTCTCAATTATATCAATAGAAGCATCTTTAAAACAAAATTAGTAACATGAATACATTGCATGGACCAGAGATTGTTCACATAATAGCTCTAAAAAAAGTCATGTTTAAAATGACTGAACATTTAGATGTGGTGTCTATCACCCATAGTACTCTTCCACAGGAGAATGGAAAACCCTAATCTCAATGTTACTTTTTTAGAAAGACCTTGGCTAATCTGAGGAAGCATAGGGTAGAGGAAATGAAGCAGGTAATAGAATCAAAGGTAAAATACAAGACACACGAGTCAAAGAACAGAGCAGTGAAACAAACCCAAACTTGAAATTGACTTTCAGATACACTGTTTGAAATCACAGCAGGAATTTGGTTTGTAAACAGGTTTTTGTTTGTAAGTATAGTCTGTTTGGAGAAGAACAAAATTTTCACAGGCAATTGGAGCCTCAAACACCTTTCAAGAAGTTGTCAAGCAAAGGAAGAAAATTGAGCCACTCAGTGTTCCTGTATTACTTATCTAGAAACACTTCCAGTTTTCTAGGGCCTTATGCAGAGTATATCAGAGTCACATAAAGGCTGAGGTTAGAAGGCACCTTTAGAGATCAATGTGTACAACTGCCCTGATCAAACAGGGTCAACGACTGTAGGATCCCCAGGTGCATGACCAGATGGCATGGTCACAATTGCACTTACTGCTGGGGAAAGATCACAGTACTAAGAATTTGTGTGTGCTCTCCTCCCTTACTGCTGCCTACTTCAGCTGTTCAGGCTGTGTAAAAGATGCGGTGTAATTTAAAATAGCCTGGAACACCACAAAATGTGCTGAAGACAACATGTAAGCGCAGATATAGCCATACCATATATAGATTTGTGAAAACAAACAAACAAACAAACAAACAAAACAACAGAACCAATAAAAACTAGTTGTCTTGTTACCAAGTTAATTAAATTGTCAGTCACAGAAACAGGAAAATGTCTTTCAATAAGTAAAATATATTTGAAAGGTAAAGGATGAACAAATTGACACTTTTATTGTGGAGATAAGGTACAGTGAATCTGTCCAAAAAGTACTATGAAATTGTTAACATGTTTCTAAATTTTATGGAAAAGGGAGGAAAAAAAACACAAAGCAACAAGATTTACTGACCCAATTAGCGTAATGAAAACGAAAATGCTAGTAAAGATTTTTGGATGAACCTCAGAAGTTTGAAAGACTGAGTGAAGAGTACAATTCAGTATTTTATACCCAAAGTAGATATGAAGAGGAGAAGCAACTACAGTCATTTATATAGTGATATGTTGTTAATTCATTTTTGCAGTTAAAGAAAAGTGTCTTATAGTCATCCTGCATAGTCTTCTGAACAGACTAGACCAGAGGCCATAAACCCAAAAATGTCCACACTGGCTCTGGCAGGAACAGATTTAAGTTTCTTCATAGCAGCCCATATGGTGCTGCATTTTGGATTCGTGATTAAAACACCATTGTTTTGACTGTGGCTGAACAGTGCTCGCATAGCATTGAGGGTTTTTTTAGTTTTGTTTCTGTTTGATCTTCTTCCATTCTGCCACCCCAGTGAATAGGCTGGGGGAGTGATCAAGAATTTGGAAAAGGACAAACCCAGAACAGCTGACCCCAAGTGACCAAAAGCATATTCCATGTGATGTGCATAACAATAAAACTCCAGGAAAAAGTAGAGGTTGAGGGTAACTTGTGATTATATTCTTTGTCTTCCCAAGAAGCCACTACATGTAGTGAGATCTTGCTTCACATGAAGTGTCTGGACATCTGCTTGCCAACAGAACATAGGAAATGAATTCTTCATTTTGCTTTTGTTGAAGCTTTGCTTTATGTGTTAAGTCGTCTTTACCTTGATCTGCAAGATTTTTTCACTTTTGTTGTTTTTATTGTCTCCTTTAGCCCACTGAGGCAGAGTAAGCAAGTGACTGAGTGGGGGCTTAGTTGTCAGGTGGGATCAATACACTACAGTATTATAAATTATAATAAAGAGAAAAAAGACA
>VYZT01044853.1:17731-45979 GCA_013400735.1 Pomatostomus ruficeps
AAGACATAGGTTTTCCACTCCATAGTTCCATGTTGGACTTAGGTCTTGAAAATCAAATAAATTCTGGTCTTCCTACTCAATTCGCAGAAGATATTCTAAACCAAAAAAAAAGTTACAGAAGAGGGAAAAAGAATAAATTAATGTATCAGATGTCTGCTTCTGAGAATATAAATAAGCAGCTAGAAGAAGTGTTGGATGTGGGGAAATGCATTAGAAAGATGATAGAATTATGAATGATGTATTTATGAATAAATAAAGAATGGTAATTCACAGCTTATCATGGCTTAGAAAGATTGCATTAGGCTTAATTTGACAGACTGAAAGCAAATCAAAATAGTGGTTTTTTCCACTCCAATTAAAATTAAATGCATGAGATGGTGTGGAGTTTTAATTATTATAAATATAGAAATGGCAATCAAATTTTATGATCTAGATGTTCATATAGGAATCACCATCTTCAGAAGCTGAGATGGTGCATCAAATATAGACTACTTATTATAATATTTATCTGAATATTTGTTATTAGACTCTATTAGGGATAGGGCATGGGATTAGATGTAGTAGACAGATCTTTCACCTGTGCCATCATGTCAAATGTCATAAGTTTAGGAATCTCATATATCTGATGTATTTGCATACAGTAAATGTAGTCAATAGGAAGAGTCATCCATCTCTGGAGTTACTTTTCTAAGTTTCTCTGTTAGAGAATGTCTGCTCTTGTATTGATACTTCTCAATGATTGACATCAGGAACACTTTATGTTTGTGAAAAAGTGTCCACAAAGAATTCCAAAATATTCCATATTTTGAAAAGGCTGGAATATACAATGCTGAGGGTAGATACTATTCTTTAGAGTTATCTTAGAATCCCTTTTCCTCACACAGTTGTGCCATACCGAGATAAACACATCCTTCATGCTATTTATAAAATTCTGACTGGAGATTTGCAGCATATAACTCCAATTCTGTCTTTAAAAATGTGCCAGAAGTGTGTCTTATTAATTTCCAAACAATCTTGATTTAAAGATCCTTTTTAAAGTATTTCTCCGGCTCAGAAAAAAAAAAAAAATCCCAACCAACCAACTTAAACCAAACCCCCTCCAAAAACTCTCTCATATAATTTTCTTCCAAAACTCACACTATTCACTAATAGGTCATATCAAGGTGCTGTACTTGTCCTGCTTGTGTCTCACTACACGCTATATTGGGATACTGCTGTTTCAGATATTTAAAAGCCTTGGTTTAACACTCTGCCAAGAAATGCCGTGAATGTCAGAGTGCTTTAAATCAAAACTGAAAACTGACTTGTTTTTCTCTTTGCTTCCCATCATTAGCTTGGCACTGCAAGCTGTGTTATTAATTATTGTACATCTCTTTTAAAGCACCTTGAGATGTCTTGCTGAGATAAGGTACTATGTCCTATAAATGGAAGTTATTCACATTCAGTCAAAAATTACTCTAAAGTACAGTGGAACAAAGTCTTTCAAAAGTAATACCAATGATATAAAATTTAATATAAATTAATATTATAAGGCTGATTTTAGAATCTTCGTTTATAGTTTACAGTTCAAAGTATTTATACCTGTGCATTAGGTCTTCAAAATAATTGTATATTCATAGTGACTCACATCAATCTTGCACATCTTTATTCAGGTACAACCAAACATATAAAAAGAAGGGCAGAGGAGATGCAGCTATAAGAATTCTGTTAGTATTCCTATGGTGAATTTTCAAGATATAGGACTTGCACCACAAGTTGCTGCTAATGGAGAGGAACTAATGAGGGAGGCAGATAGCTCATCCTAAGAGGATAGATAGAAAAGCTGGATAGTTTCTTGAAGTAAGAAACTTCTTTGACACTGCTGAGCTATTTTAATACTTTGGTTGAACATCATGGGGCTTCAAAGAGCATAAGAGATATTAATATCTCATTTGAAAATGGGATTAGCTGTAGTTTTGGGATCCTGGGATTACCTTTAGCTTTAGAGTTAACCTCATCTCTAGTGACTGTTTCAAAAATGTGCTTGGCCTAATTCCACTTCAGACTATTTGTTAATAAGAATAGTTTTCTGCAGCATGAGAGGTTTAAAGGTTATGAAAGGGGTATCAAAATTAGGAATTTGCAAGGAAAAATGTAAAGAATGAAAGACCCATGCAACTAGGGTTGATTTCACTGCTGAGGCCAAGGTTTGTTAAGTTATATAGAGGACTGACATTGCTTCTCAGTTATATCTTCTTGTGGCTATGTGTGCAGTAATCATGTGACTCATGCATCATTATTTTTTCCTTTAGATGATAGATATTTAATATGTGAAAACAATTCTCAAAAAGGAGAAATGATCTTTTAAAAGCTCAGAAGAAATGACTGACACAATGGGATGTTGAAATTATGTCTCCAGTGAGTGAATTAAGTTGTGCTTCTGCTCACTTCAGTTTTATAAAAACACTTTCAGAGAACCGCTAATAAAGGCAGCACAGATAATTATCTTTGAAAGTGCTCTAAAGTTAAAATGTAAGCAACTCTGAGCCCTCTTAGCCATTACCAGAAGCTTAGTAAATCAGCCATTAGTAAAAACATTTTTTATCTCAAATATATAAATTAAAAAAACTAAGCTGGAAAAATACAGCAATTTTTTTGTTCTTATATGTTTCAGAATTCTTGTCCTGTATTTGACATGAATGAAAAGCTATTCCAGGTACCCTGTGGCTCCCTCTCTGCTCATTTCTGCCTGTAGCATGGCATGTTAAATGCTTTTTCACTATGAAGATGGAAGAAATAGACTTCTTGGTACCCACAGGAAATTGTCAGGGACCACTGAGACATTCACAGGACAAGCATTGCAACAAAATGGACAAATTTCACAATTTAAGTCTAGATATTGCTAGGCAGCAATGGACAAGCATAGGAAAAAGTGATTACAAAATCCCAGCTGCTACTGAAAGATTTATTATTTGGTGTCAGATCTAACCTCAGGTCATGCTTGGTGGTTAATGAATGTTTTGCCATTAAGTTAGGGATGGCCATACATGAAAAAAGAACTCATTATGGTGAAGGTACCAGTCATGACAACATTAATCTTTCTAAGCCCATTCACAGTTAAAAGACTAAAAATTATGAAGTTCCTGGTGAATGGGAAGGAACATTTTACTTATTTCTTGCCATCTGTTTTTCATTCCTCAGCAGTACTCTTTCTGAAGTGAAGAATATCACTTCTAACATCACGAATACAGATTTGGACTTAATGTCTTATCATACAATAGGACTGACTGGGTATTGATAGTCAGCAGTGTTTCTCTGTCTCTTGACATTTCCAGGTTCAAGACTAACCTGCACTTTATTTTGCCATTGCACCTTATATAATGCTTGCAAAAGTTATGTGTAAAACACAGGCTGAAGACTCCAACAATGAAAGAGATAGAAAGTGTGACAGTGTAATTCATTAAAATTTCAGTTAAAGTATGCAATGCATTTTCTCTTTCACAATAGAGAGAACACCCTGAAGATTTGGCTAACTTTCCCTCCACCCTTTTCTCATCACTGCATGTTATGCCATTAGAGTTAAGGAATCTCATTTACCCATGAACCTGATGTGATATCTTGTAAAAACTTATACACTTCCAAAGACGATATTTGTAAAAATTATACTCATGTTGAAGATACTTAGGAAGATGAACTGTGATGACATTTCTCCAAATGAGACTTTTATGAAAGAACTAATTAATATTTATTTACATTCATTTTCTTAAAACTATTTTCTTTCCTCTGTGAAGAAATTGTAAGTGGTAGTTCAAAAGAATCTTGATATCAAAGCTGATGTTTGAACTGATTGCTGAGCTGTGTGTACTCAACAAGCCCTTGTGATATATGTTGCTGTGCAGTTATCTCATAGAATGTTTGATTTCAAAAGCAAATAATGAACCTCAATTTCTTTTACAGAGCTTCTGGTAAGCAGACATTCTTTGATATCTATTTTAAATTGAACCTGAAGAATTTTAATAGTTATCTGGCTACTAGTATAACTAGATGTGTTTCTAACAAGACAGTTCAAAATAAATTATGCCATTGGCTAGAATGAAAATATAAATTGTAACATTTAAATTTCTGGCCCTATTCTGTTCTCATTCACATATAATACATATTTTATCACAAGTGTTTCATTAGAGTGCAGATGGATCTAGTACTGAATAAATCCTTTTTCTTGCAATTAAATCTCCATTCCCTAGTGCTTTAATGTGAACCTGGACCTTATATTGATGGTGAATAAAAATATCTTTTAGAGTGGGTCATATTTTCCTTTTGTATCTGCAAATCCTAAGTGGCTTAAAATTGCTATCAAAATGGTACACCTTTTTAAAATAAACATTCAGTCTTTCCCCATAATTTCTTGTATATCAATGCAGCTAAGCAGCTTTGTATGCGCATATTTGAGCTAGCTAAAAAGTAATTTTTTTCTATAAAAACAAAATGTGTGCTAGCTTAATATTTGCCTCCTTAGAAATTCCATGAAGGCATATTTGTGTGTTCCACAGTGCCCAGCCGAAACACTCCTGCACCACAATAGTCAATGATCAACCTGCCGTGTGTTGTGTAACTAATCATGTTTGAATTTCCTTCACTGCTTTCCAAAAGTTAGATGTCACTGCACGTTCATGTGTGAATAAGAATGAAAAATTCAGGCTACAATTCATAGTGAATTGTAACTAGCACAGGTCAATAACTATCCATAGCTGCAAAACTCATGGACCGGGTTTTTTAATCCTGTGTCAATTACATCAACAGTAAAACTATGATGAAGGAAAATAAAAATATTTCTAATAGAAATTCAAAAGTTTTGAAAATGTTTTAATTTTGCAAGAATTTTTCAAAGGTGTCAGAATGTACCATTTTAACACCTTCTCTTAAATTACCTGTCTGAATTCTTGCTCTTGTTTAAACTAGTCTGCAATTTGCACAACAGAAACAAACTGCTAAGATATGAAATATATATCTTGAACTTTTTTCCTTGAGAAATATGCTTCAAAATGTCCAAGTAAATTTGAAAACATCTTTTAAAAATCCTGTAAACTCAAAATCATTTATAGGATTAAATTTATTCTCCCTGCATGCTGACTTTTTTACCTTTTTCCCTTTCCCAGTGTGAGTTTATCTTATTTAGTCTCATTGATTTCAACAGCATTTCTAAAGAAGTTTGAAAATATTAAGATGCATACTCTGTCAGATTCAGAGTAATTTAAATAATAGTTTCCATACATTATTTTAGATAAGATGTGATTATTGCAATATTTTTTCTGACCTTATCTATGTCAAACAACTCCAACACTCACACCATTACCTTTTACTGAACCCCAATAACTAATTACGGCAAAGATCACTTCTGGCAACATCTCTGACAATAATCAGCCATCCAATTTTTTGCTTTGTTCAGCTTCAGAGGCAGAAATCAATTCTTGTCAAGCTTTAGAATAATAAAAAGGCTGTGAGAATTTAACATTTTCTTCCAAGAGAATAATAAATAAAGAAGGCATTGTTTAGTTTCTCACTGATAAACTGAACACATTCAGTTCCTGCTCAGAAGACTACTTTCTTCACACTAGTAATACCATGTTATGGGATCTTTTGTGAATTTTCTTGAACCTTTTGGGTGAAACTTCTAGTAAGGTGCATTATGTGGTATTGTACCACACCATTGTACTAGCATCTCATTCAATTATTTGTATACCACAGCCCGAGTAATTTTTTTCTATGCACTAGCCAGCCAGAATACTCTTCCTTGTCTGGGTAAGCATGACCTGTGTTCCTGTCTTCTAGACAGACTTGGGTTAGTCAGATGGAAATCATGGTTTGTCTAGTGAACTCAGCTTGAGCAGTGACCCAGTTCATTGTGTGTGACTGCCCTGCATGGTTCATTGTCTCACGCTCTGTCAGACTTCCTACTATCTGCATATTTTGTCAACAATGCTTTTATATTTGCTTCTATACCACTGATAGTAATATTGCCGGACCCATTATTGTTCACTTCAGAAATTCAACAAAAATGTTCTCATTCAGTGTGTAATTGTCACAAATGACTTCAGGGGATATATCAGACAGGCATTACTATGCTTTACATGGGTATTTTATTACCATGGTCTTTTTCTGTACTAAGTTAACTGCTAAAGTGAGCCTACCATTTTTAACAAAGGATAAAATCAAGTAAGAAAAATCTATCAATGGTGCTTGTTACAAAGCATAAACTAGTAAATCAAGTACTTAATGAAGTTGTTGAAGGGTATGTAAGACATACACAATGAAGGAAATTGCTATCTGATACACAATGAAGTAAACAATAGTTATTTTATTGCAAGGCTCTTCTTCAGTGTATACAGAAGTGTAAAAAAGATATTTGGTATTTTCTCACATCTATGCTTACACAGCTAGAACAGGTGTTTACCACACCATCTTAAGTTTTACAGACCATGAAGTATTAAAGGTGGCTTAAAATTTACTAAAAACAATTAAAGGGAGAAACCCACAAGACTAGTGTCTTTAGACTTAGTTCTACAACTTTATTCTAAGAAAGCAAAGTAAGTGAAATTTTGTTTTTCTAATTTATTTTATGTCACTGCTGTTTTCTCTGTGAAATCATAGATCTTTTCCAAATACCCAAGAGGGGAATTTAGTGTTTGGTTGGGAGGGTTTTTTCTATTAATTTAAGAAAATAATTTATATATTTCAAGAATGTTATATTATTCCATAGTAATAAGCAGGTTCTGAAAGGATTAATCTCTTCAAAAACTGCATATGTGTCCATTAATTGTGATAAAATCTTAACATTTTGGAGACCACTTCAAGATTGGGATTAAATGCTTGAATTTGAAACTGGAAAATTGTGGCAAAATTTAGACTGTAGTCTCCTTACCCATCTTACAATGTACAGTAATATTTTTATGCTAATACAATCATAGGTTATGAAAACTCTGTGTTGCATTAAGAGTATAGAAATTTGGCAGAAAATACATCCCGTTGTGTTTTAGCTGGTCCCAGAGATCAGAGTGATGGGTGTGGCTGGGCTGAATTTCTTATTATAAATCTGGCTGCGTTCAATAAAGACTTCCACAATCACACATTCGTGAATAATGCAGGTTATCAAAGCAATAGAAATACAGTTGCAGAATTGCTGTTGATAAATGTACTTGGGGTATTAGCACTAAATATTTAAGAAAGAAAAATAGAACAATCAATTGGCAATTCATTAAGCTTAACTTTACCAGCTTAATTTTGCCATCACTTAAGCTTAATTTCCTCCTCCGCTG
This sequence comes from Pomatostomus ruficeps, assembly GCA_013400735.1. Lineage (NCBI taxonomy): Eukaryota > Metazoa > Chordata > Aves > Passeriformes > Timaliidae > Pomatostomus > Pomatostomus ruficeps. The sequence goes on from VYZT01044853.1 coordinate 25,024, forward strand.
TTGAAGGCACAAATCTTATGAAAGAGCTGTCCCTGCTTAGGGGAGGACAGGGGCAAGCCCAGAATTTTGTCTGCAAGGTGAGGTTGCATATTTATCCTCTGCCATGGAGGTTTTCAAATGACAAATTTATACTTTTGGGAGAAATGGAAATGAGCCTGTAGCCAAAGGTCCTGTTGCAGCCATCATAAACCCTTGGAGGCAACCACTTCATGTGTAAAGGAGAGATATTGAGAGTTTTGCTTACAAAGGCTGTTGGGTCTTGCACTGTGGCAGAACAGAACTGTGACGTGTCAGTAGAACTTCCTCTAGCAAGGAGAGAGCAGCAAGAAGCGTCATGTGGCCTCTGCCTCTGGTAACCTCTCACTCCCACCAGCAGACTGTCATGTGTGGAGACTAAATGCTCATTTCAATTTACTGGACATAGTAGTGATATTCAGACAGGACTGGTAAATCTGTGCTCATCTGAAGAGACAGATAGCTACCAGGCAGCATAACCTGATGTTTCTAAAAGGCTATGAAACATGTTCATTTAGACATCTCGAGCCCACTCTTAATGTCAATAAATGGTCACATTGTTCTTGATTAAACATATTTCATGTTTGGAGGTCAGACCAGTCATAATAAACACAGGTCTTCAATGTTTAAAGTGTCAAGCTTACACTCCAGCTATGTCTCCAGGAGGAAGCAGTTACCTGCCAGGTCTTATATCATGCATTGCAGCTCTGATGGATGTTTGAAAGTGCTGCCTGTAGCTTGGAGACCATTAGACCCTACATGGAAGTAAGTGACTGTATCCTACTCTCAGGGATCTCAGTAATTCTCCAAATTCTGCTGTCAGTGTTGACAAAGAGTTCATTAGGTCTACCTAAATAAGTGCACTGAGTGGTATTTGAGATACCATGTGGCATCTGAAACACACACAAAGGACTGGTGAAGTTATTATGGAACTTTTAGGAGATCCATATTTTTGCAGAAGCCAGACAAGCAACTGAGTTGATCTCCAGACCTCCCTTGTCTATAAAGGACATCACACATACTCCATATACAGTCACCAACATTCAAACAAGCCCTACAATTATATTTCTACAGTCCAAAGTGAAACTCCAACCTGTGAGCTTGTATAAACTTCTCACACATAGGCATGTGACATTATGGGACTCCCTTTGATGGAGTCTGGCTTTTTGCAGTTTCAGAGTGGAGAGGGTCTTCCATAGGTATAGTGCCCGCCAAACTCATGTCTGAGTCTCCCTAAATCATGCTAAATATGGGAACATGAATTAAACTTCTTCTCACACATACTAATCAAGAAGAAGGCACATCTTCCCAATTAAGTTGAAAACTCTTAAAATTATTGAAAAACACTATTTTATCTTTAAATTCTCTTGTCTTATTTCTGTATGTATATATATACTTACACTCTTTTAATTAATTTTAATATCCATGCATAAATAATATCATCACAGTTCTAACTTATCATTTACATATGCAGAAGGAAAGTATTCAATCTTTCTTCCTGAAAAATGTGCAAGTTAGTTACTTCCACTACATTTATCTGAACCACAAGTCTCTAGGAAAACATCTAAGAGACTTCTTTGTTTACTATAAAATATTTGTATTTCTTATTAGTAGGATTATCATCTTCATTGTCATTAGGTATTTTTTATGCTTCATTTATCAGTTGTAATTGAAAAATATGCTTACTGACAAGGACCTGTTCCCAAACTTGTATACATATTTATTTCTTCTAGTTAATACTCATGTTTTCATTAAATCCAGTGCACACTAAAAATTCCCATAATGTCATCTGAACAATATTAATAACTTCCACATATTTTGAACAACAACAAAAAAATTTGTGTTATAGCTGTGCTCTTTTTAAATGCAGTTGTTTATTTTATTGTAATGTTAATAAATCTCTAAATTATGACAGCTAGAACTGTTGTCTAGATCAATAACCTAGGGGAAAACATCATCTTCTGAAATAAGTTGAAACAAATAATTCATATTTTCCAGCCATTAAAGCAAATTTTCATTAACATTTCCTATTCTAAATGCTATTTAAAAAAATAGCAGAACAAAACAACATGGTTACAACAGTCCTTGCAAACTTAATGTTAGCATCTTCCAGTAGTTTCATCTCATATCTATGGAGAGATTTATAAATCTTCATGGAAACATGCTTGGAATCTGAAAGGCAACTTTATACTATTTTGAAAAATAAGAAAATCCTGGGAAACCTCACTGTTTGTCATTATTTATTGTTTTTCCTTAGAAAGGACCAAAATTTCATATTACCAGAACTCTCCCTTACCCTCACATCAGTCTGTGTCTTAGCTTCTACCTGAAGAATCTTATTTTGTTCAAAATTATGGTACAGATCTTAAATTATTATTGACGATAAAGTGATTTCTGTGTTCAATTGAAAATGAAAATTATTAGAAATGTAGATAGTATCTGAATGAGAAATTATTTACCTCAAGTTTTGATTTTGCAGAGTGGCAAAAAAAAGAGATAGAAAGATTTTTGTGAGTGTGCCGCCATTAGTAGATTATCACTTGTTACGCACTGCTATTAACATGTTGTTGCTTGCCTGTCTTCACTGTAATCCTTCAGAAGGAAATGCCTGAAACAGACATTTCCCCTTTGATAAGGATTAGGTAAGAATTAGGTTTAACCTTGAAAAATTATTCTGGAGTGGATTGGGTTAAAAACTGAGCAGCTCAGAAAATTATTCTATCTGATAGATATGATTGGATATATTTGAAAGAATACATTTGAAGGGTCTACAATTCTATTTTCTGTGAAAAGCAAATTGCATTTCAAAGGCCAGTCCATAGCTTGCAATAATCTTTTCTTACACTAAAGTAAGTTAAGACCAGACTAAAAGATACGGCATATTTAGACTAGAAGTTTAAAAACAGGGTTGCAGGCAATAACTCTGAAAGTCTGTATAAAACACCAAAACATTTTCAAGACATAAAAGCTTCTATGGCCTAAAAATTTGGCCAGTATAATTGTATGATGTTTATGTAGTCTCAAATAATCACATGATCACCATCTCTATTTCAATATCAATTTTTGTTCTTCCTTTCAGAAATTTTGTAGATTCTATTTCTCATTCTGCTCACCTTTTATCCTACAAAATGTTTGATATCTAGTGCTTTTCAGTTCAGTTGTCTCTTACTAGTTATACACTTGATGCACTCTGAATCCACATTTAACACTTCATTTTGAATGAATATGCTTTCACATAACAATTCAACTTTAGTCCTTCTAATATATTTCCAAGTTCCTACTTTGCAGTCACTGCTCAAGACAAGAGTGTGTTGGTTTTTATTACATAACTATTTAAACAATATATACATGTATACAAAAGCATATATGTTATAAATCCTATTTGTACTATATGTATTGTATTATATGTACTTCCTACATCAATTTTTCAGTCACTAAGCTGTTGTGTAAAAGAATGATCAGTACCACTGATCTAGTTGCAATTTAAGCAAAAAAAAAAATCTTTCTTTAGTTTTATATGGAAATTACAATGAGCTCCAAAAGGATAACTTAAGCAGGACAAAATGTTAATCATAAATTATTTCCCTAACTATTATAATCTCAGAATTTCTTGAAATGGTTAGCCTTTGCCATGAAGTAGCAATAGCTGTATGTAGCAACTACATTTCCTGGTAAAGATAACTGGGGAAAAGTAAAATGAGGATCTTGAACCATGGGCTGTGGGCTAAAGCTGATTTTGATCTATGTTAGAGTAGTGGGCAGAAAATGGGGCTTGGGTTTTTCAACATGAAACACAATGAAAAGGACTCCGGCCTCACTATGTTCCCCTACATGTTCATCTGAAAATGCTTCTTTCCATAACACTGTATTATGCCAAACTTTTCTTGTTTTATCTTCTTGAATGACCTTCTAATTTATTAACCATACTCAGGTCTTTATTAAATTTTAGGGTGCCAGCAGATCAAGAACGTCTTTCTTATTATGACAAAATAAAGGCACAAAAATTTGAAATATCTGTTATTTCTGAATGTATTGTAGCACTGTGGCCCATCAGATATGGTGATGTTGCTTCTTGCAAAGATGACTGGTCACTAGACCTCATCTAAGCCTAAAAACTTTTCTTGATTTCTGCTTGCTTTACCACCAAAACAGATTGTTAATATTGGTCAGGTGGTACAGGGGCTACTGATTAAACATCAGCCCTATTCTCCACGTTGAATTCTGAGACTTATTGGGACTTGTTTGTATTTGTTCTACTGAAATTTGTGATCTAATGCTTATTCATGCTACACAAGCCATACAATTTAGGGCCAAAGCAAACAGTCTAGAGTAAGAAAATAATTATCATCGTATAGAATTGCTGACTAACAGAAAAGGAGAGAAAACAGCAGAAAAGAAAAATGACACTATTAATGACACTGACCTTTTCTCAGCAGGAGCTCAGCAGGCAGGACATTCATAGACCAACCACCTACCAGTCCCCTTGAAACTTTGAAGTAAATGTGAACTTTCTCTGAATAATAATTGGTGATTAATTTACTTTTACTCCTTTTACTCTTATGGTGCTCACCTAGTGATGCACTTTAGTCATAGAAACAGAGTAAAAGGAAAAAAGGAAAAAAACAAAAAAAGGAAAAAAACTCACACAGTGCATTTATATCTATAAGGTTTTAAATACCTCATATTACTTCAATGGAAACGGAATGAAAATGTATTCATTATAATTGTACTCAGTGCTTTTCAGCATCTCACATAACCTTGAAAAATGAATATATTTCTATGAAAAGTGAAAATAATTTAATAAAAATGTCAGTGTGATCTCCTTCAGCAGGTATTACTTTCATAATAGCTGTATTCATTCTCCTTTATGAGCCAAATCACTTTCTACTACACTTCAATATCAACCTATATGGAGTATAATTTCAAAGGGTATTCTAATGAAGTCAAGGAAGCATTTTTGTGTAATGAAATTTATTAAAAACAAAATTAAGTTTGAACTTTTATAGAAAATATTTTCATAGGAACCCTTTTTAAGAACTTTACCTTTTAGGTATCTAAATCATAGAAATTGAGAAATTTAGTAATTGGTTTTTAATATGTATCATTTCAATTCCTCAAAATTTCCAGTGTTTTTTTCTTTCCTACAAACTTCTTAGAAATAGATTTTTTTTCTTTTTTCTTTTTTTTTTTCTTTTTTTTTTTTTTTTGCATGGTATATGGTACTACTCAAACATCTTTAATATAGCGTTAATGTTATCTTAGCTACCTTCTTTCATATGGAGAACCTTCAATGTGTTTTGGGGGTACAACAGCTGACAAGGTGGGGGGGGCGGGGAAGTGTGTGTGTGAGGAGTAATGACAGCCACCTGTCCCTCCCACAAAGAGCAGCCCTGGGGGACACTGTGACCAAGAGTACAGTGGACAGGGCAGAGGAGCACGACGTGGCCACAGTGTCAGTCAGCACATGGCAGGGCACTTGAGGTGGCAGCTCACATGGGAAGGTGCACAGGGAGGGTGCCTCTTCAAAAAAGGGACATTCCCCTGGCCAAGTGGAGAAACTTCAAGTTTACAGAACCCAGCAACCAGGCACCATTTTGTGACCACTTCTGTAGACCAAAGGCACTCATCTCACTTGGCCATCAGGGCAGAATAGCAAACACTCATTTGAGTGCAAATTCTCCAACTCTGCCTGGGGGTTCTGCACCATCTGTCCCAGTGGTGGCCAATGCCTCCATCCAGACAGAGATGCTGAAGGGAGAGGCTGCAGTGAAGACCTCAGACTGCAGGCAGTGCCTAGATCTTTCTCCTGCATCAGGGACAGGCAGCAGACCTGTCTGCAAAAGGTACGCCCAGGGTGGGGACCTCCTGCAGCAGGTGGCTGAGCTGCAGGAGGTGGTGAGAAGGCTGTGTAACATCAGACAGGCTGAAAGTGCTTGGACAGCTGGTTCCAAGTGCAGTCTGCAGTGGACCCACAGCCCACAACCAAACAACCAAACAACCAAAACCTCCCCCATTGGCACTCATAGAAGGCAAGTGGGACAAAAATGCAGAAGAATGGAAGTTTGCAATGGAAAGGACCTGCAAGAGAAAGATAAATCCCCCAAAGCCTGAGGTGCTGTTGCTGAACTGCTTCTCTACTCTGCAGACTGATGAGAAAAGACCCATCACATCAGGAGAGACACTGGAGCTGAGGAAGGTGGCCCCATCTGCTCCTCATATAACAACAGGGAAAACTAAGAAAAGGCAAAGAGTAGTAATAGAAGGTGATTTGCCTCTGAGATGTATGAAGGCATTTGCTGAGCTGATGAGCTATCTAGGGACGTGTTCTCCTTACCAGTGGTTTGTATCAGGATTGTCAACAAAAGGCTATCGAGCTTTGTACCATTCACTAACTGTGATCTGCTGCTGTGTTTCACATGGGCACCAGTGATACAGTCAGAAGCAGGCTGAGGAGTATCAAGAAGGATTAAAACGTCTTGGGAGGGGTGGTAAGGGTCTCTGGAGCACAGGGAGTTTTTTGTCAGTCCTCCCAATCGGAGAAAAAGGGTTTGAAAGGGCCAGTGAAATCTGAAATCCGAAATTATCAAATGACCAGAGATTCAGCTACTTAGGTCATGGAACATGCTTTGAGAAAACTGTTCTGCTGGGGACTGATGGAGTACATCTGTCAGAAAAGTGTAAGAGCATATTCAGTCATAGGCTTGATAAACTGGTGAGGGATTTAAACTAAAGTTGCCAGGGGATTCCAATCTATCCCACTCCTACCAGTTTGATGGCAGGGCCAGCAAGTGATGTCCAGACCCTGGAGAGGGATCTCAGGGGATTTATTGTGATTCCCCATATGGAGTGTTGCATCCAACTCTGGGTCCCAAACATAAGAAGGACATGGACTTGTCCAAGCCAGTTCAGAGGAGGATCATGAAGATGATCAGAGGGCTGAAGGATCTCTCCTATGAAGGCAGGTAGAGGGAACAGGGGATATTCAGACTGGAGAAGAGAAGGCTCCATGGACACCTTCTAGCAGCTTTCCAATACTTAAAGAGGCTCTACGGAAAAGCTGGAGATGAATTTTTACAAGGACATGTAGAGACGGCACAGGGGAAAATGTCTTTAAACTGAAAGAGGCATGTTTAGATTAGAGGTTAGAAAGAAATGTTTTACTGTGAGGGTGGTGAGACACTGGAACAGGTTTTCAAGAGAACTGATGGATGCCTCAGCCCTTTAAGTGTTCAAGGTCCGGTTGGGCAGGGCTTTGAGCAACCTAGTCTAATGGATGGCATAGCTGCTTCTGGAAGGGGGGATGGAACTAGATGATCTTTAAGTTCCCTTTCCAAATCATTCGATGATTCTGTGACTAAATGAAACAGTAATCTCACACAATATATGAACACCACACAAGTATGCCTAAACATTACAGACCCTAGCCTTTTTTTTGTCCAAAATAACTTGCCTTGATAATCAAAGTAAATATTCTTCTCTTAATTAACCTGTCTCTCAGACATGTAAGGTCAGATCTTCATCTTTTGTAGTACTATTTATAGATTTGGCTTAATGTTTTTTGAAGTTCTGCTTTCTAAAGCTCTGTGCACTGCTTCCTGAGTTTTTTTTGTAGTCTCTGCTACACATACTTGTTTTTATTAGGGATGTGATGCACAGATAGCTATATAGCCTTGGTCAGGACATATATGTGGAACACAAAACACAACGAAACCCCAAGCTAACTTTTAATATGTTATTTTTGTTTTTTTCTTTTTAACTAAAGGATATCCTTCTCTGAAAAACATACTTTGAAAAAGTGCTAACACTCATATGTCTTAAAATGTCAGACACTGTATTGCTTAAATATTATTCATGCAATCTCTCTCATTATGAGATCCAGATGCAATTGAGAGCATCAAAGATGAGAATCCATCTGCAAGGCGCTCCTAGATTAACTGCTGGAATAAATATTTTGAATATTTGACTCGACTTTCAAAATGTGAAAGTCAGAGAGGGCAATGTTAATATGATCTAGGGGTAGTCAGAGGGAAATAAATTTAAAAGTAATTGAGCATGCATTCTTTAGGCTTCAATATTCCTTGCTGTAGTCCCCTAAGATGTCAGATTGAAGTTTAAAATTGATCTTGCATGTTAATATCTGCTATTTTACTATGGTAACCTTCTTTCCACTGAAAAACAATCAAAATATTATGGAATATATTCTAAGTGTTTGTCTAGCTTAATAAGGAAATTATTCCATGTCATTGTGTGATGATATTTCAACAGATTTAGGCACATATTTAATTGTTATTATATTGAATGAATCTATGGAAGAAAGGACCACCAATAACTTGGTGTCATTCACAGAGCAGAATAAAAACCATTCCTTTAAGACAGAAGATGTCAGAGGTCCTAATTTAGATCTTCTCTTGCAGGTTGTAAATGATGCAATATTAATTTTTCTGTAAGCAAAGACTTTGATTTTATCTATGGAATTTCCACAGAAACCAAAAGGAGAATTGAAATACTTAGCAAAAAAAAATCAAAAAGTTACCAATCCAAGTATTTTTACAGGGATCATCTAGAGCCAGCTAGGAAATAGGATAATATCACAGAGATATTAAATAAAATGCTGTATTATTTCAACAACTTGTATTGTAGTGACTATGGTCTGTCCAGTTCTGATTTAAATGCTTCAAAAGAATCCTTTTGGGTTTTTAAGGGAACCATTTCAAGAATATCAAGATATAAAAACAAACAAATAAAAAACCCTGACAAAACAATAAAATCATTGCAGGATCAGAAAGCATGCCTTACTGTGAGCAATTCAAGCTCTACGTAGATCTAGTTTATTCTGAGCAAGACTAAATGCCTGAATAAATCACAGACTATGAGTATGTGCACAAGGAAATGAATTTGAAATTAGACATCTATGCAGTATAGCAGAAGAGCAAGAAATGTTAATGAAAGTTTTAAAGACTGGAAAACCAAACAAACTTTCTGAGAGTAACTAGTCATCAAGGAAATTTGCAGTGATTTTAAATTATCTTCTATAATGGAAATTTTTAAACAAATTTGATTATTTTTCTTAGCTCTGTGCTTTCTTATAACGAGGTAATACATATGCAGCAGGAAACTCCTACCTTTTCAGAAAGCCAAATCTAATAATTAGGATTTGATATTACTAATACAGTTGACAAGATCTCCTTTTACCTTCAACTGCAGAAGAAGGTGGCAGAAAACATATATCCTTTAAGAAACACTGTGACTATAGGAACTACATTTGTTCAGTTGACCAAACATCTGAGGTCTCTTGAATCTCTTGACTGTTAGAAAGATAAATTGTCTGGACAAAGATGTCTGGTGTCATTTTATGAGCTTAAGTGTTCTTCTGTCCTCCATCTGCCACTCTAGAATGCAACTCTCCCACAGGTCCTTTGTAATATCTGCCAGTCTTGTGCTAATGCTGCAGAAACCCCAGAGTGTCAAAAATAGCCATCAATATTAAGACACATTAATTGAGCCCATTGACTAAAAAAAGACCCTACATTATGAGCTCATAAGTAAACCAGAATATAGAAATCTACCTTAGGATTCTTGTTTAATATACTGCTTTTTATTATTATTATCATCTGGGTTTTATTTAATCCAACTTTAAAGATAACCAGAAGATATATATTAAGTTACACAATATTTTTCAATCTAAATCCCACGTAAGACAGTATTGTAAGTATTCAAGAAATAAGTGACGTTTATGTGAATCACAACATAATACTTTATCGTAACTAGGAAATATTAATCTTCTTGCCCATAAATAGTGTACTTGTATTAAAGATCTTTGAAATACAATAATATTTAATTATTTTTTTACAAAGACAAATTATAGACATTTGTGATTTTTCTTCCCTACAGAACTGAAGGTGAAAGAAGCCTATTTATTTTCAACTTAGAGCATAGACACTTCTGGCTGCTTCTCTATCTGAAAACCAACAGCCAGTGTATGCTGATCCGCACATTCAAAGCAAGATCTAATGTTGGCCAGGTTTCGGTTTTTCCTCATGGCCAGGCACTGCTGTCTCCTCCCTCCTCCCCTCGGTATCTGGTTTCCTCCCTCAGAGGGCTCTGTATTTCGCAATCCTATACAAAAGTCTCCAAATTTAAACCCTTCACTCCTATCTCATAGGATGTTTGTACTCTCCCCCACCCCCCTCGTGCTGGTATATATGTAACTGTAACACGCAGAGCCAGCGTTTCTCTGGCACGACCCCTGTGCCAAATAAACCATCTGAGGAGCCCCTCCGCTTGTCTCTCCTTCCTAGGCATGCCTGTAACATCGGCGGGTTAAGTGAAACCTTGCTGGACCTTTGCCAGCCCTCCGAAGCAGCCCGGCAGGCCCTGAAACCACAGGCGGACGCCCGGTGCCTCTGCTGGTGGCATTGCGGCAATGTACAAATAATTTTTATTCTGTAGGTGCAGTTGACTCATCATCAGATTTATTGTGAGTCCAGTCCTTTATGCAGTGTTGAATTCATTGACCTTACCTACACATTGTGGTCAGGATCTCCTAATTGGTAAAGCTTTCAGTGGATCTTTTAGGTTATTATTGGATCCTGCACCCCTCTTTCTTGATTGGAGGAAACTAGAGGAAGTGTCTTCATCTTGAAAGAGATTTTTCTTCACTTCAGTGGCAATAAATGTCCTAGTCTTATTTTTTTTAATGTTTAGCATCTTCATAACTGTCATTTTAAATCTCCCATCAAATAGCTTTGACAAAATGCACATATCTATAAAGCAAAAGCCTATGTTTTTACAAAAACCTAACCTTACATTAAACCATTGAACTTTATGTTTATATATTGTGTGTTCTTTGGTTATACCTAAACATGGGTCTTTCTTGGTAAGATATTTTTGAGGCACTTTCCCCACAGATCAAGTATCTCGGATCATAAAATATATCAACAGAATATAAGCCCTTGCTATTACATTTTTCATAAATCATGGGCAAAAAACAAATCATAATGTTAAATATATGTACAGACAAGGGAAACAAAAAGTGTACAAGGAGTGAATGTACTCAGACCAATAAAACCTTAAAAATTATTTTCCTAAGTGCAAAGGAGAAGACCTATTCTGCATATTTGGGATTATGTGTTAAAATGTCTCATCACTCTCCTCACGACAAACAGAATTTTGCCTTCAAGCTTCCTATTTCAGCACAAAGACACACACAAAGACTGTTCAGAAAGACATAATAATACTTTTTAAACAAAAGGGTAGAAGTGATATCTGACATATTTGTTCATGCTTAAAAAGAACAAACAAAATCAAGGGAAAACATATTTGAATACAAAATAAATTTTATTACTCTGAAAATACCTTTCTTGGTATTTTGGTTGTGTGCAGTTGGAGGTGGAAAAGGTAGAGTGTAGGGAAAAAAAACCAAACCAAAACAAAACAAAAAAGGCCTGTGCTATACCTAAAACTCTCTACTTAAGTTCTGAAGTTGAGGAAAAATTACAAGACCCAAGGAGATGCCATTCTAATTTCTTTCTTCAATTCAAGATGTTCTGCCTGACAGGGGATGTATAGTGAAATGCTGTCTATTGGGTAGCTATCTTAACAACACTTGGTCACATTTAAGGGGCAAAAAATAAATATGAATGCTCTCTCTTATGTATATACTTAAAGTTCTAGTATAATCCCTATTTGATTTAAAATCTGTCATGGCCCAATTTTAATAATCATTCTTTGGCAGAGCTGCCAAATTTGAAGAGTCTTCAGTCACTGCATCAATCATAGTTTATATTTTCTTCATGCTCTTGGTGGTATTAAATAGTAGGATAAGCTTCAAAACACTAATATTTTAGAATATTGTCAAATACCAAGCATCAAATGATCCTGCAGGCTTGTCTGTTCTTGTCCAGGCATCTGGTACATACATCAGGAGAGAGACTGCCTGAAAGCCTTTTCTGTCACTTGTTAAAATACAGTGAATGACTGAGAGGTCAGCCAATGAAAAGTTTCACGGACAACCTCAAGGTAAATCTTCACTTATGTGGTGTTCTTTCCACAGAATAAAAGATTAAAATTAAATACCATCTGCTAAATCAGAGCATGTATGCAATGCTCTTAAAGCCTATGAATGAAAAGAGCTTAATATCATTGTACAGAATCCTGTGAATATCTTGCAGGTGAAGTGGTGCTAGAGGACATGGGAGTCTCCTCTTGAAACAAAAAAGATCATTATTTGTTTTTTCTGTTCTTTGATGCCTTCAGAGTCTGACCCAACACTGTTCATTACCTGCTTTGTTTTCCTTCTGAAGCCAGTTTATCATATTTCATGCTAACATCCCAGATCGATAGTATAAGGTCTTGTTTTGTGTTCATAGTTGACATTTATATTCTTAATGCAATGCTATTTGCATGTAAATAAAATAGTTTTCATCTAAATATAAAATAATTTTATTCTTGTATGATCTTCTTGCTTAATTTGTTTTTTCTTTTCAAAGAGATTTTTCGTTTTCACAAAACTTTCACAGCCTCCAACTGTGGTATCACCAGTCATAAATGTCAATGAGCGTATGCATTTTGATACCAAAGCTTGGACTGACTGCTCTTGAGACCACATCTTAGAATTATTACTTAATTCAAAAACAGGCCAGTGTATTTTGTTTGCTTCTCAAAGTTTCTCTAGAAGTGGTTGTTTATTGTTTTGATCTTTTTTTTTATTATTTATTTATTTTGGGGGTTGGGGTGAGGTTGAGGTTTTTTGGAGGGTTTTTTTAGGGTTTTTTTTGGTTTCTGTTTTTTTGTTTGGTTTCGACTGGTTAGGGTTTTTTGTTTTGGTTCTGTTTGTTTTTCTTTTTGTTGGGTTTTGTTTGGGTTTTTTTGGGGTGTTTTTACTTTTTTTTTTTTTTTTTTTTTTTTGTTAAAACAAAATCTGTTTTACTTACAGAGATAAGGTGATGTCATTTGACTCAATTCTCTCTTCTAAGTGGAAATTACAGTCTGGAATACTATCTCATGCCTGATGAAATGCTTACCTTCCCTTCCATTCTGATACACTTTTCTGCTTTCTCTTCTATGGTCACTTTGTTAGCTTGACAGAATTAATGAAGGATAATGTATCTTGATGTACTTTATATTTTTGAAATTAAACACTTAAATCCAATCAAGTCATTCTAAATTTCATTTATCACAACTGGAGAAGCCAGGATACTAAATCTGTTTTAATTAATATAATTTCCTAGAAAGAGACAAACTGCTGTCTGAAAATGGCTGTTTCTATCCACTGGGTGTATAAACCAGTTGGATTCTAGGTAGTAGATAATATAAGGTTTAGCAAAAAAGAAAAAAAAAGGAAAAAATAAAAAGAAAAGAAATAAAGAGAAAAAAAAGAAAAAAGAAAAAAAGAAAAAAATTAATAAAAAGAAGCCGGTAGGTCGATTTAAGGAGAAACAAAATAATAAAAAATACCCAAACCAAAACACACTCTAAACTATTCTAAATTTAAGAACAGTTGAGAACTGGAACATTTTTCTAGAAAGATTGTGAAATTTTGATTGTCAAAATGGATGATATGAACATTAGTGAAACAGGTGATCTCTTATCATTTTTCTTCCCATCAATCTTGGTTCAAAACTATTTTTGTATTTTGAATTTGCTTTGAAAAGACTGACTCTCATAAGTTAAGCAAAAAAAGAAAAAAAAAAAAAAGAAAAAACCCTAAACCTACCAATCTCCCTATTCTTCTGTGTAGCTATTAAAGTATTTATGATTCACTGCAAACATGACAGCATGATCAATTTCCACAAAAGCAAAATAAAACCCAAAAAATCCAGTACTCTTGTGATGAAGTATCTTTGTATGTTTTCCTCCCTCCTGGAGAAAAGGACACAAATACATTAAACATCTTATGTGATAATTTTTCATTTGGGAAATGAGGAAAGAGGAAGATGGAACACTGTCATACATGTGTGCCAGGTTACATCACTGTCGCACTGTATGGACACAAAGAAAACACACATAGCCGACCAGGTCGAGGAACAGTGAAAAGCCAAGAGAGCCAAGAGAGAGCCAAAAGAGAGAGGGCAGAACCCTCTGACTTTTATTTATATGTTCTTAGAAATCACTGTGGATTGGAGGTAGAAATTACCACCTCTCAATCACACTGGTCAAAGGAAAAATCAATCACATGTCTCCGCCTAGGAGAATGGAATAAAAACAACAAGGACAGTTAGCAAAAACACGGCTATGTTTACAACAGCATGCATGAGAAAGTACTACAGCAAAGAGAAACACTGAAGAACTACAAAACTCAGGACAACACATCAGCTAACACTTGAATGAGTTTGATGACAGAAGATGAAGCACGAAATGTTGTTCACTAAAGGTTTTGAGTTTTTATGGGCCAGGTAAGGCAAGGTGTTATGAGGTGAGGTGAGGCAAGGTGGGGCAAAGCAAAGCAAGGCAAGCAAGGAAAAGGAATAACTGGCATAAAACAGGACAAACTTGGAAATATGGAAAACTAGATGTGGAAAATTCTTATATGATGAGTTAGAATTCAATTACTACTGCAGCAACTGAACAACAAATACAGTTCATATAAAAAGAAAATAGTATACACTTTTATAAATTCAACAAAGACTTTTATCATAGAGAATATCAAAGCTTTTTAGAAATTATGGATTTATTTTAAAAATGTATATTTTCCTACCAACAGTTTTTGTTTTGTTTTATTTTCTTTTTTTTAAATGGTTGAATAATCATAGCTATTTAATAATATGAACAAACACTGAATAACTTTATAACTAGAAATAGAAAAAATATAAAATCATCAGCTTCCACTGTCAGTAAACTCCAAATATAGGACAAGTCCCGTCACATTTCTCAAGTCCCTGAACCTCAAGACAAGGATTAGGAGATAAAAATCCCTCCCATCATGGGAGGAAATCAAGTTTTAGTTCACTTGAGGAACTTGAACTTACAGAAGTCTGTGGGACCCATTGAGATGCCTGCAAGAGGTATGAGGTAATTGGCTGATGCAGTTACTCAGCTGCTTTCCATATTTGAAAAGTCATGGCAGTCAGGCAAGGTACTTGGTGACTGGATGAAAGAGAATAGTGCACCCATTTTAAAAAGGGTGACAGGGACACACTGGAAAGTGCCAGCTAGTCAGCCTCACTTCTGTACCCAGCAGGATCATGGAATAGATCCTCCTGGAAGATGTCGAGGCATATCGAAGATAGGGAAGTGAATACATCATGGTTTTACCAAGAGCAAATTAAACCTGGATAATCCAGTGGCCTTCTACAATGGAGAGACTGCATCAGTTGAGAAGGTAAGAGCTACAAATGCCATCTACCTGGATTTCTGTATGACATTTTGTATGATTTTGGCTATAGCTTATAGTGAGTGACAGGAGTGCTGGGGCAATGCCTTTAAACTGAGGGATAATGATTTAGATTGCGCATGAGAAAGAAATTTTTTATGGTGAGGGTGATGAGACACTGGAACAGGTATCCCTGAGAAGCAGTGGATGCCCCATCATATGTAGTTTTCAAGATCAGGTTGGATGGGGCTTTAAGCAATGTGACCTAGCAAAATATATCTGTGCTCATAGCAGGGCATTGGACTAGATGATGTTTGAAGACTCCTTCCAACCCAAAAGATACTAGGATGTTGTGATTCTACAGTTCTGCATTTGGGATTCTGCTGATTTCCATGTGAAGAAATCTGTAAATTCAAGCATACTATTAATAGTGTGAGAACAGACATCTTAAAGCTTTTTAAAGTTTCAAGAACCACCAAGGAGACACTGAAGGAACATGTTGGCTTTTTGCATTTATTAATTTCTCTTTCATTAGTGGCCTTTTTCAGTCATTTCAGATTTAGTCTTCTCCTGATGTAAGGCTGAATCTTGTCTTGGTGGATAAGTAAGTGCTGCTGCTTTTTTTGTCTCAACATTTCTTGAGCTTTGTCACTGCTGATTTTGATTTCTTTTCTCATCATTACTTTCATTTCAGCCAGAAGGATGAAAACACAATCTCCATATAGGCTGCCAAAAGTGCCTTTTCATCAATTGAGATGGTGCCAACTAACAAAGTGATGAGGAATCATTTCCCCTCTAGGGAAGAAAGCTTGTTATTTGTCTTTTAAGATACATTCATCAGTGAAAATCCTAAGGTCACTTTTGGATCTCTGTCCAGCCTGATGAAACACTGTTGCAGCCTGTGGCTTAGAGAAGGGGCTTTGGTCAGGTTTCCATCCCACTTCCCTTCATCATTTTCCAGATCTTATTCAAGTCATTTTAGCTTCTTTTTACATTAAGACTAATTTCAGTCGACTCTTTATCCTAACTCATGTGTCTCCTTATAATAAAATGATGGAAAGTCTTGGGTTGGAAAGGACCTTAAAGATCATGTAGCTCCAACTCCCCTTGCCCCTATCATGACTGATAATGAAAATATTACTGAGAACATGCATGTGAGCAGAAAATTTAGTACAAGTGCTATCATCACGCTCTGTAAAGAATCTGTAAGATTCTTTTCTCCAACAGGCCTCCAGTGCTCTCCTCAAAGCTCAGCCATCTCTTGCATATTGTCCCCCATGTCTTGCATATTGTTATATGTTCATCTCTCACAGCATTATTTTCCAATTTCTTGCTCCATTACTTGCAATATCCAGACATTTTTAATGTTATGTCTGGAAGTTTCTCATGGTCTGTTCTCTTCCCTAAAATTTACACCCAGGCTCTAGTCATCTGTTTGCATAACAAAGGGCATAGCATCATATTATGAGTTTGACTTTTATTTAATACAGTCTACAAATAACAAAATATAACAACAAAGAGCCTAGAAAAAGCAATCACTTTTAAGTTTCATGCTTATGTCATTAGCCTTAAAAATACAGTTTATGTTATATTAGAGAATGAGTGAAAATCACTTTAGAACAGTGGGTACTTCACCTCTATTCCTATCTCCTACATTCAGTCTTGTAGCATTTATTGCATCATTTATTGAAGAAGAGTGCTTTAAGAACTTATCTATAGCTTTTGCTTTCTTTCTGAATAGCCTTTCTTATTATTAACAATATAGGAGAAAAAAATCTTCCACTTACACTCTAGCATCAGTAGCTAGTGGAAAGAGGAATTTTTATCACAAAGAAGAAGGGAGAGTTTTGACTTCACTCACCAAATCTGCTTGTTTGGAAGCTAAGTCCAAAACAGCAAAGTTCTTACTGCTTCTTTGAAAAAAAACAAGTTCACTAGAGAAATGGCAATAAAAGATTTAAGAGAAAACAGGAATATTGTAAGATACAAGAAATGTGAGATAACAAAGAGAAAATAAGTAAAAATGGAGAAAAGCAGGGGAGGTAATAGAGATAAGTATGGAATAAAAATAAGAGAAATATGCATAAAAGAATCAGCTGAGAAGAACAACATTCAGACATAGGGGATAAAAAAATGTTGAAGAGCAGAAAATATCCATTTCTTAATGTCAGTACATTAGTTAATCCAGTAGTAAACTGAATTCTCAGAAAAGTGCCCTGCTTAAAATGCTTGATTTAGGCATATGTGAAATGTTTTCACAGATGAGAAAGATATATAAGAAAGAAACTGGGAAAATTTAGAAGGGAATATAATGAGAAATTGAATATCTGACACAAACTTAGAACGCAAAGGTTAGATAAATGATATACATATATATATAGTTTTAACAATATAAGAAACTAAGAACAAACACAACTGATAGATTTAGAGAAACTGAGAAAATGCATTAAAAAGAAAAATAGGAGGGAAAAAGAGAAAGTAGATTTCAATTACTTAAAAATTTTAAATTATTTTAAGTATTTAGACGTATGTTAAAATTGGCTACTGTACACCTAGTTTTTCTTCCAAAAAACTCACATTGTTTCAAACATCCACTCCACAGTATAGTTTTTAAAAATAAAGCTTAGCAATAAAGAATAAATAGCAAACTATTTTAACTAAACTGGGGAGTCATTTTTCGAGCTGGTTAGGAAAAATTTTAATCAGAAAACAATTTTATATTGGGAAATCAGCACCATCAAAATGAGACATTTAAAGCAAGGCTGTTTGGGTTTCATTTTTGTAATTGTTGTTGTTAGTTTGTGGGGTTTTGTTTCTTAATTTACTGAGGTTTTTCTGAAAACTGATAGAAATTATTTTGCTTTAACTAGTATCCAACATATTCAAATCCTGTCCTTAAAATCTTCTATTTTTTTCTTTTTTTACTGCATTGCTTTGAATCATTATTAACATAAATATGCACAAAATGTCAAATTTGTTATATTACTTCCTGTTTCCAAACTAGAGAAATCAAAACCTTGGTTTAATTTAACACTGTTTAAAAGGTGTTTACCAAATATCTCTACTGGGTATCACCTTTTTTTATCAAAGTAACTTTTTTTTTCCTAGGATTTCATAAAAGAAATGAATCTAGAGAATGGCACAGTGTATTGATTAGAACAAACTTGCTGGGTTTTTTTCATGGATGGGTCCTTTGGAAATGCTGACATCCAATAAAATTATATAGAGTAGCCTGTTGGGCAAAATTCCCTCATCTTGAACGGCTCTGAAAAAGTGTGTATAGCATTAAAAGTACTTAGAAAAAAACCCCAGGGTGTAATTAATAATAGGCATTTTTAAAGATTTAAAAGTAATATCCCTGCTTTAAGATAGATATGTTGATTTTCTTACTTCTTAAGGGAAATTCTTCCTAAAGAGAGTTAATCTCATCCTAAGACAATCTGTAGAAGTTGCATAAATCAGATATTTCTGAAGGTCGTCAATAAGGTTATGTGAATTTCTGGTACAAATTTTCACTTTGTTTTTTCCCTAATCCTTGTTCAGTGAGGAATTCAGATATTCAGTTTTCTTTTCAAAATACTATGAAACACTTTTTTTCTGAAAAGTTATTTGTCTCTTTCCCCCAAAGAAGAGAGTCATGAAAAAGGAAATATTAATCTAATGCCAAAAAGCTTATAAAAAGAAGTTAGCATGAGGCCAAAACTTGCATCCTCACCTGAATCATAAGAGCCCCCCTCCCTGCAGACTTTCAGTATTCTTAAAATGTCGGTGGCTCAAGATCTACAGAAATGTTTACTTTTCCTCTTTCTAAATTATGGCTTACTTTACTAATGACATTTTTGCTCTTAATTTAACACATTTAAGTGTAAATAAAGTCTGTTAGAAAAGTAATATGTTTCTTATTCTAAAAGTACAAAGGATGTCAAATCCACTTGGTGCATAGTTGATGAAATTCTCAAAAGACAACAGTATTCACAGAGCTGAAGATGATTATCTAAGTTCCTCACAATTTCTTCCAGATATCTGCCAGCAGGTCACAGGTGTTCACCAAAAGAGCAGGTGCTAAAGAAATTGTGTATGGTTTCACCATAACTTTCACTAAAAGGCTCTTGCCAAGTGCACCTGTACATCTGTTGGAGTAGTGACACATGCTGAATAATTTTTTGTCATATCTCATGCTTCCTGGGGTTATGTCTAGACAGGGAAAAACTACATTTGTTATTTTAATGCCTGCCCTTTCATAAATAGAAACCTAAATGTATTTGTCTGGTCAGTCACTTAGGTGAAGACAGTTTTACAGTTTGACAGCTAAAGGCAAGTTGTCAGCATCAAATATTTTCAGGGAAATCTATTGAAAATGCTACTCTCTCTTGCCAGACCATTGAGCAGAACTCCACAGGAGCTGTGAAAAGCTGGTTTCCTGCTATCAGCTAAAATTCTTGAACTACAGGGGCTAAAGCAATAGCAAAACAATAAGATTCTGCTATAGCTTGAACAGCCCATACAAATTGTGCCCAGAGTGCTCCGCAGGGGACAGTACAGGTTATATGGTATAGTGCCCTGACTAACAGATGCTATTGTAATAGTTATATTATGAATAGCGTGACCTGACATATCTCAAGTGACAACAGACAAATTAATGACAAATTGATAGGGTATTTAAACTATCTATAGTGATTAAAAAGTACCTTTGCTTGGCAAACTTTTATTCATTGCGAGAGGAACTGATCTACCCAGAGAAAGGAAACAAATGGTCATGATTTTAATTTGCAAGTAGATGTTGTATGCAGTCTTGATACCTTTGTCTGAGTATCATGGGTTACAAATTAAGCTATCCAGAAAGAGAATCTATACTCTTAGGAGAATTTATTTTTGTTTGTTTGTTTGTTTTCACAGGTGTAGATATGTTTGCACATCTAGATACATTAATCTCTAAAATAATAACAGTGAAACACTTTGTTCTCAGATTTTTTGTTCTCTGTCACATATTTGGAGAAAGAAGCAGATTTTCTTCAGGTTTGTAGCCAAAGAAGAGGCCTGTTGCATTCAGGAAACACAAAACATCACAAAATAAGCAATGCATAAATAATGTTTACTTCCCCTGGACCCTGAAATAAACACACTAAATTAGAATGTCCAGCAGCAATGCGTTGACATTTTGCAACATAGTTAAGCTTAAGCATTTAAGAAACATACAAAGGCAAAGAAGCAAAACAAAACTCATGGTAGAATTGCTCAAAAGAAGAACTGGAAAATGTGCAAACAGTAAAACCTGCAAGATGGAAACAAGAGATGCAGAAGAACTAGGAAAGATGTCTGACAAATTCTGAACCATTCTTGTCCCAAAAATAAGCTGAACTGTGTTAGGAAGAAATNTGTGTTAGGAAGAAATAAGATTCCTCCCTTTCTTTTAGTGAAGAAGTATAAAAAACAGTGATGAGAATGATGGGAAGAGTTTGATCACCTCATTTCTTTTATTTTTTTTTTAATTATTATTATTTTTTACTCATCAAACAACTCTCACATCTGGCCAATTTGCACTTGGTGATTCTCATGGTTTAACCAAAGACATCAACTCAGCACTACACAGCCACTCACTCTCTCCTTCTGGGATGGGGGAGAGAATGGGAA
>VYZT01044870.1:16718-50836 GCA_013400735.1 Pomatostomus ruficeps
AAAAAAAAAAAAAAAAAAAAAAAAGAAGTGTGAAAAACCTCACAAAACCTCACATAAAAAATACCTTCTGAACATAAAAGACTGAAGAATTGAGATAAATTATGATATTTGTTTTTCATGCTTAATTGAAAGCTTTTTGCTACCCTATCATCAAGTACCAGGAATACTAAGATACTTTTCTTCTAAATGTGTATGTGTATATGGGAACATTCTAACCCCAAGCTTGCCAAACATCAAGTCCTTCTGTTTGCTCTCTTTTTAAAATTAACTCTTGATGGAGGATTGGTTCCATACAGCAAGGGAAGGAGTTTAAGTTTTCCCTAAGTCTTGGGAATTAGCATAAGAATGGTCCTGGAAATGATGAACTGTCTATAACACTACTCTGCTCACAAAGAAATGGTTCACAGTTCCAGGGTACCTGTCTGGATGCTGCTTCTCTCTCCACCCTCCACCTGTGCCCCCTGCAACACAGGAGAGATGTCTTTGTGGTCAGAGACACAACAGGAGATTTGGGACTTGACATCTGAATATGTCTTTCTATATGTTTTTCCTCACAAGTTCCTTTTCCTCTTTGTGGTTATTTTTGACTATCGTTTTCCCCACTAACCATGCCTTCCTCTTGAAATGACTGTCCCAGATGGTAGGATGTGGACACCTAAGGCAGCCCTTCTCTCATACCTCAGAAGAATTCAAAAAGTAGGTGCTCTATTCAGTTCTGTCTTGAAACTTCTTTTAGGATTTTAAAACCCATAAATTCCCATGTTATTTTGCTCTGCTTTTCTGCTTTTATCATTATCTTGCCTCTCTCAATCCTCAAATCAGTTAAGAAAAAGAAAAGGAGTGCACAGATGACTTTAAAACATACTTTTCCAAAGAAATGACATACCTAGTTATTGCCAAGGGGAACCATCTCTCTTCTTTCAACATTTATTTATCTATTGCTAAACACACCAAAGCATCTATCATATTCAAACACAGTATTTTTCAAGCTATTTAATAAAGTGTACTGTGTATTTACGACTCCTTAACCAGAAAACCATACCCTAATGGATAGATTTCAAGTTCCTGACCCAAAACCCTTAATTAACTGTAAAACCAACATTCTTATTCTTCTTCAGAGGAGTATTATGTTAGCAGATTTGGAAGTTAGTTCTGAAGGGGCCTGTTTTTATAGTACCACAGATCCTGAGCGGGGGAAGTCATTTTCTATTCCAAGAAAACATCTACCACTAGTACCACTGAGAAGTAGAGCTTCAGTTGTTTGGGGTTTTTTTTAAGCCCTAATGACTAGTTTTTATTCCATAATCACAGAGAGACCCTTTCACCTGATGATTTTTGTTCACTCTTCAGCACTCTTCCTTTCCTGCTTCATCATTCATCAGCTATGAGGTCATTAATTGTAAATGGGAGATTCTCAGTAACCAACAGAGAATTTCATTGTAAATGAAAACTTCTCCAGCTGATAAGTTAATTTGTCAGTGAGGCGGCTTGGCAGCCCTTTTGTTTTGTATGGAATTTTCCAGACAGTCCTTTAGGTTGACTCCAGAGAAATCAGGATCACCATTTACCGTGGGCCTTCAGTCTTGTTGGAGGTCCTCAAAGAAAACAGAGATGACATAATTTTCCTTGTCCTCCAAAGGTCTCTATACCTACAACTATCTCTGTTCTTCTGTCTGCTGGGATATGTTTGATCATACTGCCAATGTATGGATGCATGCCAAAAAATAGTGTACGGCCATTAAGAAACGTTTGTTCTCTGGTTGAAAGGGCCCCTTTACACATGTCTGTCCTGAAAAAAAACTTACACAAAAGCTTAATCTCCAAGATATGACAGCTAACAAACTCATTACAATCCATATGGGGGAAGGGACAAGTGAGATACAACAATAAACCAAGATGCCCACTATGTTTTCACATCAAAACAGCAATCAGAAAAAAGCTTTGGAGCCAGCAATGGAACCAGCTTTTTATCAAACTAGGTGTAGATTTGTTGTGCTGAGGAAACGCCACAACACAATGCAGGATCTGGTATGTGTGGATTCTGTTAAAAATGTGTGGCCTGGTGAAGCTCAGCAAATTGAAACATGCTGAATTAGCATTAGCTTTTCTGTCCAAAGAAATTTTACAGGCCAGATCACTGCCTCTGTTATGACCTGGGTTTGCCCTATGCAAATTGTTAGGTCAAGCAAAGGGAGAGGAGCAAGCATGTACTTGCTCTGTCAGTGCTCTGACTGCACTTAGGCTGTGCCAGTTAGGGAACCGAGCTCCAGTCTAAGTTGGCCAGAGGAATCAAGAACATGATTTTTAGTTCATTTCTCCTGGACTGTGCAGAGCTTTGGTATAGAGAGGTGTTTCACCTGGCATGCATGCTCCAGAAGCGTGATTTTTTTTTTTTTTTAATTAACCTCTAATACCAGTGCACATGGACCGGAGAAATAATGGTGAGTTGCTCTTCAATTTGAGACACTGAGTTATGACAGTTGTCCAGTACAGCGTTCTCCAGTGTTGCTCTAGTGTCCTTAAAACCAACTCTTGCTCTGTTTCACCTGGCTTTATATGCAGAAGGAACTAGCAGGACTTGCCAGGAGGAAAAATGGATGGAGACAGAGCTTCAGAATCCTCTGCATGTTCAGGTTTTCCTTCTGAATTTCCACGGAGAGGCAGAAGGAAGCGCAGAGTATGTTCCTGTGCATTTATTCCTATGAAAGGTCACTGGTACTGGCAATATCGTGGGAACACTAGCAGTGGCTGTCTGCAAATGAGCATTGGTTTCCAGTGCTGCTCCTTTGTTTCTGTTCTGTTTCTTTCGTTTTGATCATGGCATCCCCGCAGCTCTCCTTTTTCATTCTCTTTTTCACCTTCAAAACAATTCCATTCCATTTTCCAGGTGACATTTGAGGCCATCTCTTTGATTCTGATGAGTTACAGAAATTACCTCTATTCTGACTGTCCTGTCCCTGCTTCCTCTTGGCCTGGACAATCAGGATCACAGCCAAAGCAGCCAAGGATTAATTACAGAGCTGTGCAAGAAAGAAGACCCTTGGTATTGGGATTATTGCTGATATCACAAAATATTTTGACTGCTTATAGCACCAGGGCCTGATCCTGTCAGCAAGCCACAAGCAGACCTCCCATCAACTCTATGGGTGTTCTACAGGCAGGCAGCTGGGGACAACCAGCCCCTCTTAGAAATGTCTAACAGATCTGCCCAGAACTATGAATGACGCATACTGACGTGATTTTCCACATGTAACGCAAACTCAGCCTTTCTGCTGAAGCATTGCAGTAGTTGAAGGAACACATTTCTCAGATCTTTTCCCAGACTTTTATGATTCAGGGTAGTTAACTGGAAATGCAAAAGCCAGCCGAGTCACTGGGTGGCTGCTTATATGGAATTTTGATGCATCAGTAAATGAGAGAGAAGTCGTCTTGTAGCATACTTTGTGCTATCAAAGGCGTGCTGGGCAGTAAAGCTAATTGCACTATGTTGTGTTCAAATAAAAATGCTTGAGAGCAGTTCCGTCAAGCTTTGTGAATGTGTGCACAGAGCTTGTGTATGTGACTGTTGCAGTAAAGTGAAAATGTCTCTCAACAACAAAAAAAGAGAAAGAAAAAAAGAAATATGTCAGTAGTACCTTACAGGAAATTTTTCCTCCAGTTTCTAACCAGTAATATCCTCTGCTCATTTGCCCTTTAAGACATTTTCAAAGTAGTGGTTTCTTGATCATAAAACAAATCACGACACCAAAAAAAAACCCAACCAGAAAAAGACACTCCACTGCACATGCTGCATCTCAAGGGAAAGGATGAGACAATAAACAGCACGTAACAGATGTTATTCATGTTGCTTCCTGCACTGTTGGAAGGCTCTCAGACACTGTAGTTCTGAGCATGGTGAAAGAGCTCATAGACACAGAGTAGGGTCACTAACAACATATTTTATTTAGGAAGACATAAAAAATTAATTGATTATTTCTACATGCATAGACAAGGTCTTAAGAAAAGTAATAAGCTTGAATCTTTCCATCCCACTGCAGTCCTTACAATAAGATCTTTCAAGAATACAGAAATTAGTAAAGATTTCAGAGTGTTTAAAATTTCTGAACTAAAATACATATATGTAAAATAACAACCTTGGTAGCATCTTATGAGGAGTATCTGGATCTGTCCTAGCTTTGAATCATGGGGTTTCAAGGGAATTTTTTATTATAGTTTTGGCTCCAGTATACTAACACCATGTGGGCTTTTGCTTCAAGTTCTGGCTTTGAATGGACCAGTACTTCAAAGCAAGACCCTTAAATCAGGAAAAATGCAGTGAATTTCATATGCTTTCAACTCAAAACCATACCTTGGCCCAGATTCCCTTACAACAGAGCCCAGCCTCACTTGAAACTCAGCCCATGTTTGTTGAAAACATTTACAAATCCTATCAAAACTGGCCCAAGTTTCAAGTTCGTAATAAAATCCTAATTCAAGAGTGCTTCTTGGCTACAAATGACTCTCTCTTCTAGTAATTTCCACTTGTTTCCATTAAAAAGAAAAAAATTATATAATTCCTGCTGATTTCTTCCTGTTGCACTGACAAACCTGGAATAATTCCATTACCTCATCAAGGTTGTTTTAGATTTGCACCAGGATAGGTGTGAGCAGGTTGAGCTTAAGGGGAGGAGAGGTTTCATTAAGACAAAAGTGGGAAGCTGGGTATACTCCAAGGCCAAAATTCCTAAAAGCAACCCATGCCTTTCTGCTGAAGTTAACAAAATGCAACTGCAACCCATAGGCTTCCTTGGGTATAAGCAAATATTTCTGGCTACGGCCATGGCACTGGCAGTGCCTCAGCATGGTGCCATGCCAAAAGGCAATATCCATCTTTCTGAGGCCAGACTGTGCCAGCTCCCCTGTGCTGCCTGCCTCCCCCACTGCCTCCTGCCCTTTCTGCCAACATTGACCTCTGTACGGTGACCAGGCTCGAGGACTGTCATTTGTTTCCACCTGTGTCCATGCCTTGCAACCAAGCAAGACTTGAAGCAACAACATTGACTAAGAGGATGGATCTGGAACATGCAGCTGGGGACACCATCAAGGGTGGGAGCACTGGAGCCTGGATTTAGAGTCACTTAAACCACTGTGAAACCATCCCTGGGCTTCCAGAAATAGGATTGTGTAAGTACTATGCCTCTGATTTGCCAGGCTCTACTATCTCATTGTACCTTGCAGATTTGCAGGGCAATATCATAATCTATTAATGTTGTTATCTATCGTGCAATATTATGAATGATATCACTAACACACCTATTACCTGATCCACCACTGGATTGTATTGTCAGAACAGCCCACCACAATGAAACAAAACAAAAAAAAAGCCTGCAGCTATGGCTATCCAGCCACCAAACCATAGCAAGGGACTATCCCATGGTCAGATTTCAGTAAGAACAAGACAGGCTTCATTGCAAATCCACACTGCAATGTTATGGTTGCAACCTGACTTGAGACTGGAAGTGCCGAGACCTTGCAGGGATGTAATAGTGCAGGTAAAATGCAGTGGCAGAGAGATTTTTGCTCTGGATGCTTAGACCAGTTACCCTTTTTGCCCTTTCTCTGTCAGGAATCCTCAGGAGAACTCACCCTGACCCCGGGGCATTACTACAAGCCGGGGCCAGGCTTGCAGCTCTCTGCCTCGCAAAACCAGTCCCTTTGGCTCTGTTTTTCATTCTTTCCTGTTCTCTGGGGAAAAGAGGGAGCTAGCTGAGATACAGGCTGGGGAATCAGAAACGTGCATTTTTTAAATTAACCTCTTTCAAAAGGCAGGTTTGCTCCTTTGCAACCTTTCCCACCTCACCCTTTGTTACCCCGAACCATAAATGTGTTGTTAAATAGCCCTCAGCTCCAAGCAATGCCTTCTGATCACGACCGAAATATCTCCTAGCCCTGGAAGGACTCTTCACAGGCTCCTACAGTTTGCTCCCACACTCCCTTATCATCCAGTGGCACTCCAGAGGCAGCTGTGAGCAGCTCCACGCCACCTGGGGCTACTCTCACCCCTCCCTTCCCTGACTCTTTTTCCCTGGACAAACGCGGAGGGCTGGGAAACGGCTACCTGAGGCCCTGGGCCGTGGAAAGATGTGATGGAGTGCGGGGAAAACAAAGTGAACGCCGTGAGAAGGCCGTCCCCCGCTCGCCCCCCTTTGCCGGCCGGGCCCACCAGAAGCGGCCAGAGCGGGAGCCGCAGCCGGGCCACAGGGCTGTTTGATTGCCTAAGCCTGGTGGCCAGACAATAGGACCAGAAAGAATGGCTGCTTCCTTCCTTCCTGTCGAGTGTTCTGCCTGAGTGAGCAAATTCAATAGCACTTCGCTTCGCAGCAACACCAGGCTCTCTCGCACAGGCGAAAATCAACAAAGAGCCATTCTCGGGCATTTCCAACTGCACCTAAGCCAAGGCACTGAGCTGTGGAGCCATCCGGCCTGGGGAGGGGAGCCGCGCAGACGTTGCTCTTGGGTGTGCGGCCAGGCACAGTAAACATCCAGGTTATTCTTTATGGTGAACGACTGCTTCTTTTTTTTTCTTTTTTTTTCCCCTGCACCAGGCAGTTTGGTTCACCATCCTACCCCCAACCCTGCCACTTACCCCTTTGGTTGGGGATTTTTTTTGTACTTTCCTGATGAATTTGCTGCTTTAAACCCCTCCACAGAGGCCAGTTGAAGGGTGCTATGAGAGGTATTCAGGCGTAACTAAACTAGGTGAAGGTGACACAAGAGTTGCTGTGTGGAAAAATCTAAGCCTGCTTTCTGCAGGCTCAAGTGATCGCACGTTTTAATTACAGTCTGGTTGAAAATAAAATAGGTGTCAGTTAGTGAAAATACTTGACAAAAGTGGGCAAGCAGATGACCACGACTGTGTTCAGGTGGGTATAAACTGAAACACCAGTCCCTATAAATTTCATAAATAAAAAGGTAAGATAATAGTTATGGATTGCAGTTTTTGTTAATATAAGGCTCTTTTCTGTCTTCCAGATCCCATTCTTTAGTTAAGTTCTGTGCCAAAATAAGAAGGAACACCATGTTGCTAAAAAGACAGGGACCCAGGATGTGCATACCCAGAGCTGACAGTCAGAAGTCACATTTTTTGTAAGCACTGAATTTCTAGATCTTTGGGGCTTCTAAAGTGGGTTCAGTCCTTGAAGCTTTCCCCATGCAGAAATAAAGAGCATGCACAGTTTGTCCATCACTTTGCAGCACAACAATCGGTCCTGCGGAATTCCTGTGCATCAGCGGTAAGGCATCTCCCCTTGTACAGGCATGGCATAGGACGTGGCTGTACCGAGGGACCTTTTCTTGTGAACATCTGGGTGTGTTGATTCATTGTGTGTGGGAAGAGGAAGGGGGAAGCACAGAAAGAATTTTAAAAAAAGAAAAGTTTATATGGAATTTTTGGAGTGATATCTCTCTCTCTGTTAAAAAGCTAGTTTTTGCTTTTTGTCTTTGAAACAAGCAGAGTAAGATTTTGCACTTGCCTGCTGCATCTGTTTTCTCAAGCAAAGACCTGTTTGTTTTTCTCATTGTGTCTGAACCATATTTGAAACAGACCACTGAGCCAAGTTACATCAAGCCTGTTCCTTTTCTTTTCTTCTTCTGAACTATGACAGATTATCCTAATCCATCTGCAGGCATAATTAAAAATATGAAAATAATTTTTGCTTTTCTTTTGAACTGCCTTTGATATAGTATTTGCTGTCAGATAATCTATAGAGTTTTAACATCTGGTAATGCAAAATGGTATGTTATTGCAGCTGAAGAAAGAACTATTTAGAAACATTTATAGTAATTTTTTTTGTGGCATCCAAGATTGCAATTGTGGCTTCAGTTTACAATAAACTTGTGGTGGTACAGTTATAACTAAATTATTCATTTTTATGCATCAGAACATAGTTTATAACACAAAGGAAAAAACCAAACCCAGCACAGAGGATCTTTATTAAGATACAGAGCCTGCTTACATGATTGGGATAAATGACGTTCAGATATGTCATCACCCAATCTTAGGAAACTAGCTCAGACAACTTTCTATTAAGCAATAACCTTTAAGTGACAAAACAATATCTATTTCAGTCATTGCACAGTGAAGGCTAGATTACTGTAGATGAAAGATTTTTCTCTTTCTCCAAGAGCATTCAGAAGCAACATGCAGAGAAAAAAATAACAATCGAAGTAG
Source organism: Pomatostomus ruficeps (assembly GCA_013400735.1). Taxonomy (NCBI): domain Eukaryota; kingdom Metazoa; phylum Chordata; class Aves; order Passeriformes; family Timaliidae; genus Pomatostomus; species Pomatostomus ruficeps. The sequence continues at coordinate 24,928 of VYZT01044870.1, forward strand.
GACAGCTCTATAGACTTTCATCTTCTAGAATTTGAAATCAGTGGGAACTCATACAATTTATAGATAGAGCTGATCTAGTTGCAGGCATTAATGTTCATAGTCTCTTTCCCCACAGAAAGATAGTCCCTGACTTAACGCAACCACGAGCGGGTATCATGCTTGCTTGGGTTTCCTTTGGTTGTTTTAAGCACTGGAACAAGCTCATGACATCATGCAGTTGGTTTAATCCTAACAAAAGTAGTAACCTAAGAGGATGAGGTATGCAATGTACATTTTTTTAACCTAATTCAGGCAAAGTTTACCTACGGAAGCAGTCTACTTTTGCTTGTCCCATGGAAAAGAATTTGCAACTAAGGATGAAGAAACTGATTTAGATCAAAGAACACCACCACCAGACTGTATTCTGATTGTCCCAAATCTGGTATTTATAAGAATTTTGTTTATGCTGCCCCTTACTCAATATCCTCTGGAAGTGACATGCAGGTAGGTACTTTCCCCACTCACTTCAACTGGAAGTGTGCATAACCATAAGATTTCAGGGTCAGGTTTGAAGATTCCACACGTTCAGGTATAGCACATTAATTCTGAGGTCAAAGCCAAACAAACTATCAGATTCTAGCCCCTGTGAAGGTGGTTGCTGGCCACCAGCTGGTCATTATAACACAACCCCTTTCTTTTCTTTTTTTTTTTTTTTTATATCTCCATTGTAGTCAAGCTAGAGAGGTCAGGTGAGTCAGACATTGATTAAACCAACAGAACTGAGATAATTTTTGACAGTTATATAACCTCCCACCTTTGTTTTAGGAGCTTGCTCATTCCTCTAACCAGTAGGACTTCCCACAAGCTCCTTGGGTAAGTTGAGAAGATAACTACTTAGTGTATTTTAGACTATATATTAAATGCTCTCATTAACCCTAAGCATCTGCATTCCTCACAGTCTTTTGATATGTTTATGTTCAGATTGCACCTGTGAGGTAGACTGATCCTTTCACAGGTGAGGAGCTGAGGCCCTGCCTTCACAGCCATTGGGAAGTGTGGCAGCAGCAAGGACAAGCATGACAGTGTTGGTGGCAGTGACCAGCTCAGGCCCTCAGGCACTTGTGGAAGCATAGACAAAGCAGCCTGGGATGCACAAATCTGCCTGGGACCCTCAGCATTTAACCCACATTGAAGCCATGCCACTGCAGCGATTCCCATCTGCAATTCCCAATTTATAGTAAGGGGTTTTGCTGAACCATATAAAACAAAGTTGTCACAATGGTGCTTTTGATTAAAATTTTTATAGGGGGCCAAAGTGACCTTTGAAAACAGTGGGGGTTGACAGTGGTCTAGTGGTGCTGCTAGAAAGTTCAGGAATGCTGAACTTTAAGGTTAGGTTGTCTGACTGCAGTGCAAATATATGCTAAGTGATTTGCCCAAGGTCATTTGTATTATGATATCTATAGTAGAGCAGGCACTGAACACTGATTTTCCATAGCTGTGGTTAGTGCTCTAATCTCTGCAATGAAAAGAAAAAATATTTTCTAATCTGACTAAGTATGTTCAATTGTATCTTAGGCAAAGTTTAACTGGCTATACAATATACATAAGTAGGCTAATAAGCATATCAAGAATCTCCATCTTTACTTCTTCCCTATGTGAACATTTGAATTGAAATAACAGTTCATTTTAATTTACATCTTCTGATATTTTTGGTGCAGACTCTAACACAGGAATTGAAATGGGACACACTTGTTCCCTAGTGAGAGGAATCACAAACAGGTTTGGACAGAAACAATGAATGACCTGACTTGAAATCACTTTTATTTCTCCCTAACAGTTAAACTATATTAAATGGTGGGTGGAGGTCTGTTATGTATATTCAGACTAAACAGAGTTTACAGCAGTTTAACTGGGTCATTCTTGGAAAATTTGTGCATGGCTTTGTTCTATAGACAAAGTCTGCCATTATTGGGGTGGACATTTCTTTATAACCTTAATTTCAGAACTTGGAGGGAGCTTTTCTCCTTCAGGTTTATTTGCTGCTGTACCTCATGAAATTCACTCTCCTGCTTTCCAGAGACGAATAAATCATTGGGCAGAGTGCCCTTCTCAAAGAGTTTAACGGCTTGTTCATATTGCTAATATGCTAATATTGCAAAATTTCTTATGATTACTGTAAACAATATTCGGCCTCTTTTCCAAACAAGCTGACTGCGCTGATTCCAAAGGATTTACAGTGTCTTAGAAACTGAAAATGCATGTAAATACATATATTAAAGTTTTTCAAATAGAAGAAAATAATTTCTTTAGATGGTTTTATTTTCATTGAGTCTTATTGAAAGAGAATTTGAATAAGTAATAATTTTGGAAATTGTCACTAAAGAAAACAAAAGGTAATAAGAGCAGAAACAGCAGTGGTGTGTGGAATTTCACTCAGGGTATATAAGAGTCTAAAGGAGCAGCCTTTTTTCATACCCCAGAGGCTGCTGTGCAGTCACTAGTGGAAGCCTACGCAGGGGGAATAGATGGTATAAAGACTGCAGTACTTCTGTAAAAGTATGTCATAAGCTCAGAGAGATAGGGAGACATAAGTGGGTAGGCTCCCTTTCATTTTTATGCAGCAAATGAATCATGGACACAGATCTGAAGATCTAAATATGTCTGTGCTTAATTGTATTGCAAGCAACTTACATCTGCAAAAGAAAGATGCCCCTTTTGCAAATCCACTTCTTGAGTGTGGAGTCGGGGTGAGAACTACTGTCATGCAACAATTCATGAAATGGAAAATGCCTGCCTACACGCTTTGTTGCATCAGGTGCTTTGCGTAGCTGTCTGGTTTGCAGTGTGACAAAGTGCAACAAGCTGATGCACCCAGCAGCCTGAAGTGAAAATGCTTTGCATTAAAAACTGTGAACAACCAAACCATTTTTAAATATAGGCAGAATCTATAATAAGCAGCAAAACACCCATGCCTCTCATGGCTAATGAGAATTCCCATCTGTAATGGTCTGCCATATCCTTGGTTAATTAGAAACTGAATTACTAACATCGCTAATTATTCATAATGACATTCTTTTACGTCTGTTAAATTAGTTATAAAAATGATTAGCATAAGAAATGCTCAGCTTTGAAATACTAGTCAATAAGTCAGAAAGCCTCTGTTTGCCTATTTAATCTAATGAAAGGTATTTTATCTTACACATCATCTAAGCGAATAGGCAAAATTAACCCTGTGAAAGTAAAGGGTTTTATCAAACAAAGCAGAGCAGGACAGCACTGCTATCAGTTACATGTATAGACTCTTTCCACTAATAAATGTGTTTCAGAATACTATACATACTTTGAATATGTTACACAATTTTCAAGGGTATATGAAAAAAAAAAAAAAAAGCTTTGAGAAAATGTATGTCATGACTCAGTGTATTAATAAAAAGATGATCCAACTGTCTCCTAGGCTTTTCAGATACTCGAATAACCTATTTGTTTAAAAGGTGTATATGAACAGGCAAGTTTTCACAGGGTGTCATTTTCCATATAATCAGGAGCGCTTTGTGCTAAATTGTATAAGAAAGCATTCAGGGTTAAAATTCAGCATGACTCTCCCCCAAACAACTCTTCCTGCACCTTCACCCCCACTCCCACTTAAACTCTTTTGGAGGTTCCTGCCCTCCCCTCCCTGTTCTCCTCTTAGAAGCAAACTCAGCACCATTAGCACACAAATGCAAAATAACTAGCCTAGGCCTCTTCCCAGGAATACAAATTAGGAGCAGGTAGTTGAAGAGCTTAGAAAGCTGAAATAGTGAAGTTCACAATGAAAAGGATGAATAGATGAGAGACTGAAAGTGGGGTAAAGTGTTCAGCTTTTGTCATTTAAAGTGACGTCTTTAACTCTTTGCCTTCATGAGGCTGCTCTTCACAAAAATAATAATGAATTGCAATTAAGACCTGAAGGACAAAAGGGAATTATGTGGGAAGAAAAAAGAAAAGGAAAAGAAAAAAAGAAAAAATTATGATGACAACAAGATTATTTTTCCCTCTTATGTAGCATATGAATATCTGTCAGGAAAGCAAAGAGAATAGTTTTAGAACTGTCATTGTTTAATCTGACAATGGTGCCACTGTAGATAGTGAAACCAATGATGTCATCAAAGCAGCTGGAGAAAAGTTTGAGATGGCTCATCAGATCTTCTAAATTTATATCCACACATGAAGCCCTCTAGCTACTTCATGTTTTTTCCTATTTTAGGGGATATAGTACTGCTTCTATCTGAAAGAGGAGATACTAAAGGTGTAAAGTGCTGCTATATTTAAAGTTATTTGTCCTTCAATTATGCAAAGCCTTTGATTCAGCTGCACCTCTGGACTTGACTGCCACCTGTTTGTCCACTGCTAGAACAAAGTTCCTTTTTATGGCATAGACCTCTGACTAAAGTCATGGTGAGAGTTACAGTTTTAAAAGACTTCTTTAAATGTATTATTTGTGAATATAGTATCCTGCTGTCAGTGTAAAATGGAATAACTCTTTGATCACACTGAGGACAAGCAGTTCTTTAAACCAGTTGTCTGGTCCATCTGAATGTGGGGGATGGATAGGAACCCAAGTTAGGTGCAAAAGCTTCAGTCCATATTTTCTCTTACCTTTAAGTTACTAGACCTTTTCAGAAAACCTGAGAAAGGTGTCTGGAAGAGTTCCATAAATCCCTCTCCCATGTATTACTGCTACAGTATTTCCAAACAAAATGTGGTCATTGGTCCCTTGTATTCACCCACAAAAGCACAAACCCAAGATGCGCCATTACCGTGGCAGCTTGTAGCAGGCCGTGTAGGATGGAGCCACAGATTAGGGACTGCAATATTTGGCAGAAGACTACATCAGTACTTAAACAGCAAAGTAACCAGTAGAATCTCAAAAAGACAACTTTTGAAGATGAAAAAGGAAAAACTAAACGGGAAAAATAAAAGTAAATAATAAACTCTCAAACATTTATGATATAAAGTTAAGTGAATAGTATTAGGCAACACTGCTCTAAATGACTAGTTGAGGATTATAGGTACATCTTCTGGTTTTACCTGGGATATTCTTTCTAATTACTGAAGAAGTATTTTTTCAGACACTGTAATGGCCCTTTTACATTACATTACTGAATTTAATAACAATACACTTTGGTAAAATTTCACCAACAGATCCATTCATGCAATATTTAAAACTTCAACATATGGAATCTTATCCAAAGTTTACCAGGACTTTTAATTTTATGAAAGAAAACCAAACATTTTACAGGCTCTCCTGTAATTCCTGTACTATTAGCCAGTATTTCTTGATTAGACTTTGGAAATACCAAAATTCTTCTCAAACTAAGAAGAAACATTAAAAAAAGAGAATAATGAACAAATAAAAGGTGACTGCACACTACTAAATTAGCTTTTCAAAAAGGGCTTACGTCAATTCCAGATATTGCACTTTCATGACAGTTTATGGGTGTGGGAAGAAAGAAAATCTCATTTTATTTGCATTGTTTTACCTGTTTTCTTTGTGGAGGATATTTCAGCTCCATGATGATTATTTGACATTCCATATTCATTGTTTGCTGTGACATTAAAAAAAAAAAATCAGCTATTTAGCAGCTTTAGAGTATGTCTCCAGGGACAGGTATAGACAGATGCAAGCTTGTCTGTCTGGTCTTCAAATGGCCAGACATGAGCCAGCTCTGATCCAAAGTCATATAGAGACACTTTCACATGGCACTTGTGTTTTGAAGTAACCAGCAGGGTTGAGCAACTTCAGTGCAATTACCCGTTCTTGGACAAGGATCTGGCTCTGTCTGACCAGGTTAGGGCATAGCCAGAGGACCTTGGGTTTGTGCTTGTCCAAGTCGTCAGGCTGCAAAAACCTTCCAGAACAAAATGATGGACAAAAATGACAGCTGTAAACAGCCCTTTCAATGTCATTATAATGTAAAAGAAAAAACACTTAAGACCAATTTTGTTTATGGTAACATGAAATTGGATGTTTTTCAACAATCTCACCACAGTAAAAAATTAGTTATAGCTTTATGTTTTATTTACATCTTAGAGATGATACATCTATTGTGAGATGTTGTGATTAACTAGTCCTTAAAAAGACCCTCCAGACAAGAAGTTTTGTTGCTTTCTTCATTTCACAATTCCTTTGGTCTCTTAAGAATATTTTAGTGATTTGTCTCCTATATTAAGAAAAAATCAAATTAAGGTGCTTTAATTCTGTTGTAGTTGATGGAAATATTAAAAATTATTCAGAGCTGCTCATTTTCCTTAGCATGCCTAAGTAATATTTCCAACACTGTGGTCTATTCCAGCTTGAAATTCCCCAGTGAAGTCAATAGGAACTGAACACATGTATCAGAAGTCAAGCTTTGCCTCTTTATGATTTCTAGAACATTTTTAAAAGTCTCCTAAGGAACAACTATATAAAATACTTTCTGAGGTAAGCTCCATAAGGAGAACAAAGGTGGGTATTATTTAACAGCCTCACCAAAATGCAGAGGATCTGGAATAAATCAGGAAGAGTTTGGAATGGATTTATTGGAAGGGTGATGCTTCTGTTTAGCTTTCCATTTTTTATGGGAAGAATTAGAAATGTCATTTGGCAGATGTCTATAATGTTTTTGGAACTGGAAGGAAATTTGGTTTTTCCATTTGGTGTGGGTGGATGTTCCTCTAGGCCACATTTAACATGTAAAATGAGAGAGGTGGGTTTGAAACCCTTCCTAAATGGAGACCTGTAGCTGCATGTTTTGCAGACTTACCTTAGAAAATCCTCTGCCAGCAACCTGCATACCTGATCCATATATTACCCCCAGGGAGATGGCCCTAAGCATCAGTTTCACCCTTTTTGCAGCATAAAGATTCGAGCCAAAAAAATCAAAGTATCAGGATTCAGAGCAACAAAAAATCAATAGACCAGTTAAACTGGTTTATCCTCCTTGCTGCTGTGCAAAGGAGTTATAAACATGACCTAACCAGCCAGATTCCACTAGTGCATCTAACCTTATCTGTATTTCATGCCACTAAGTACATTTTGAATTTATACTTGACATTATATTTAATGGTTATCCTCTCTGTTTCTCCATGAGCAGGGTGTAATTCCAATCTTTCTGGATTTAGGGGGGTAGGCGGGCAGGCTACTGCTGATAATAGTAATCCTGATAATCATAACTGACACAGAAAATGTGAAAGCCCTTATACATTGCAAAAGACTACAGGAAGTTTCAAAGAGCACCACACTCTTAATGTTAGATGAAAAATCTGAAAATATGCAAACCTGAAGAAGATGCAGAGGGACTTGAACATTTCACCAAACATTGATAGAAAAATCTAGAGTTATTATGCCCCAATACTGAGGTAGGTTTCCTTCCACATGAGAAGAAACTCTCAATGTATAACTCAGTTGCTATCCGTATATTTGCTTTACGACAAAATGATGACATTGCCATAATTTTTGTACCCTGTATCTTTCTTGACAATTGCTGCAGGAATGTTAGCTGCAAAGACAAGGAAGCCATCTGGTAATATTTATTTTCCATGACTTGACAAAAATATTAGCAACCTAAAAAATGTCTAGGGAAAACAGCAAAGCTTGGTGCAGAGACCCTAGAAACATAGGTAGCCAGCTAGATGAATTAGCTTTGTGTTGCACCTGAGGGTTCATACTAAAGTGCTGAATTACAATCAAGGAATTACAGATCAAAATAAATATCAGTCAGTGTACCTTCAATCCTTATAAAGGTACTGAAATACATCTATAAAAATCAGTTTGCAAGTGTTTGGGGTGAAATTAATCTTACCTTCTTTGGTCAGCTAAAGGCTAGATTTAGAGTGCAACCATGGAGCTCCTTGTTCAAGGATATTGTGGACAAACATGTTAGAATGGCTTGAGATAGCAGGCTTTAGAAATTAACAGAAAGGTCATTAAAAGCCATTACAACCTGAGATTGGATGCAGAAAGTTTCTGGGTTGAAGAAGTACTTGATTATTCCTTAAATACTGATGTATCAGAGGTTATGTCTTTTTCTGGATGTTCCAGTGTTGATCTCCTGAGCATGAATGTTTGCTGTCACCCAGCCAACTTGCTAACTTTGCAGAACCATACATAAGGTATAGCCAAAATCTGTGTTCACATTGCTGGGCTTCCTGAGGGACACCAGTTTCAGTGTCTTGTTGACTTAACTGTTTGAAAAGCTGAATTTTAGTGAAAAATCTTCCCTAAGGCCACTGTAAAGAATTACTTTATCAACATATTTAGCAGCAGAATTTTCATCTTTGCCCACTGTCAGCTATGTCCATTCACACTAGAAAGAAAAGCATAGATCTAGCACCACTCTATGAGGTTTGGGGTTTTTTTTTTTTTTTTCATTACTTCTACACATTTTCTAGGAGAATCCAGATGGAGATGCTGGACAGCCATCTGAGCCTTGACAGGCTGTAATAGACAGCAGCTGACACACAGGCAGTCACTATATTCCCCTACACCTACTTCAGGAAAACCCAAGACAGTTCTGACTTGGTATAGATTTCTGTTTCTCAAAAATGTCTTAAGAACACAGGGACTTTCTATGGCCTCAGAAGAGTGGTTTGTATAGCCCAGGATGTATTTTCTGACGGTGACAACAGAGATGCTCTTTAGAGATAATGTGCAGACATGGCCACTGTCTGCAGTCCATTCCCTTTCTAACCCTCTCACATCCACCACTGTTGTACTGGGATAGTAGACAGCACACCCAAATCCCCCTTTCATTTTACTTTCTGTTCAAGGATCTATGGTTCATAAAGCAAACAGTTCACAGATACACTCAAAGTACGTCTTACTTGTCATACCAAATTTACAGAAGTGAAGGAAGTTAAGGCAGCCCAGGAGCAGATTACAATTGGGCTCTGGAAGCTGGTTGCTATTATGGGTGTTGATGAGACTGTGTTTAGTTGTGAAGGCTCTTTGTCCCTGAAGATTGCCTTACACATCTTCTCAACCAGCTCCTGATTATGGATGTGTCTCAGCCTGGCTGCCACTTCTTGAAAGTGAGGTTCCTAAATTAATCTATCAGCAGACTTTTCCCTTACTGGATGGTCTGCTCTTTCTAGTCTTTATCTAGCAAGGAAATGCAAAATGTTAGCTTACTACAGCCCTTACAAATGCATAGCTCCTGAAAAATCTGGTTTTTATAGTCTCTGTAAATTGGGGGAACTTGAATTCAGGTTTTAACCATGGTAAAGATTCCATTCTGTGTGCGGCAATGATGAATCTGAAAGCAAAGATGCCTCTTTCACAATCACGCTAAAAAGTAACATCAAAAAAAATGTAATTACCAAAAATATTTACAATCCTGTGGTAAGACTGCTTGCTTACCAAAAGGATGTTTACTCATCACACCATTTAGGATACACAGTGACATGGGCTTCTGCTACTTCTTCCTCTCTGCAACGAGGAGGGAAGTTTCCTGAAATACTCTCCTTGTCCTTCCTGCTTCTAGACCAAAAATCAAACAGATCCTGCTTGGGCAATGAAGTGGTGAGCACCTGTAAAAACTCCATGCAGTTGGTCAGGAGGAGAAGAAATGTTTGGATTTATAAAAGCAAGGTCTCTTGCATTTTAAGACACAGATGTGAAATGCAAGGTGGTTAGTAGCATCTTTGAAGGTGTTAACTGGAAGCTCGGGTCTATCTTCTCTAGAGAAAATTGGTTGGGCAATGGTACTTATTTGCTCATGTTTTTTAAACAAACATTTTCTACTTATCAAATGTTAAAATCACAGTGCTAAGAGCATGACTGTAGCTTTTGACATGTATTGGTAAAGATGGTAAACATTTTCTTGGTAGCATGAATGACCAAACCCCATACACTGAAATTACAGCAGCTGTGACCACAGGAACATTTTACCTTGTGCTAATGATCATGTGTGAGTAAGCAGTTGGTAAAAAACATACACTTTTTTTCCTTACAAGTGTGGACACAAAGACAACAGCTTTCTTCACCTAAGATAAATGAATTGACAGAAATAAATCATGGACTACTACTTTTTTATGGACTCTTAAGAAACAGAAAAAAATGAGAACTCCTGAATCACAAATATGAAGGAGGAACTGATTTCCCTCCATCAAAGAAGTCCACAAATTATTTTGAAATCTTTTCAAAGCTGTGGAAACATGGTGACAATCTAAGCAGGGAAGGCCAGTAGCCTCTCTGACTGAAACAACAAAAGCTTGGTGGTGAACAGCAACCAGAGCCCATCAATTACAGAAAGCCCTGTATTCTGTGGAAACCAGGCTCTCAGTCAAGTCTCAGGAGCCATTTCTTGTTCGTGAAATGGACTGAACTTTGGGTATGAGGTACAAACTCTCCCGGTTTTTAAACTGTGTTATATTCTTGTTTTCCATTTTATCTCCTTGTTTTTAACTGCACTCTAGATTAGGCTTGTTTGCAAAATTATAAACCAAATGAAGTATAAAGCAACCAGGATATGGTTTGTCATTTCTTCATCTAATCTCTAATGTAATTCAAATGTTTTATGTAAAAAAATGGGAAGTTTTTGTATAGGCCAATGGCATTACATAGGTCTCAGATTCCCATTCTTCTGCAAATGTAGTCCATGGTGGGTGAAGTTGTCCATCCACTGTAATACTACTTATTAAATAATAGCTTTCATAACTCCACCTATAACTTCAGGCTTCATGTGCTCAAGAGCTGTAGGTAGCTTTCTAGCAAAATTAAGCCATTGACTCTTACTAAGCAGAGCTGATATCACCTGAAATTACAGACCATTTCTGCTTCTGAATCTTGCAGAAACTGCAGAATTATCCCCAAACAGTCCAGCACAACAAACAAACAAAGACCACATCAGGCCAAAGTGAAGGTTTCCCTATCAACAGGGCGGTCACGTGGTTGTGCAGCCGTACAGTCACAGCCCCCAGAGTCGCTGCCTCTCATGTATCACAGCTGTGTGAGCCTGCCCACTAACCTCCTTCCAAGGGCCCACGTTTTTCTGTCTCCTTATTTTTCATTTTGCATTTGTCAACATCCCACTATCTCTGTCTAGGAGGTAGAGGAGCTCCCTTTTGTTTGATGTGAGCTGAACGCCTGGGGGCACTGAAGGGGTTAAGTGGAGGAAATTCTTGTCAACTTCAATAGCGAATAAGGCATTTTAAAAGATTTTCTGTAAGAAGAACCCAGTATGTCTGACATCAGAGCCACAGCACATCACGGTGAGGGAGTAAAATTTCTACTTAAAGGGTTTTTTATACTTTCAGAGTGGAAAATATTCATCTTGTGGTTTCACACTAAAAATAAATTCTTCCATTCACAGCCAGCAACAGGTAGCTGAGGTTAGATCAAACCACTAGCTTACTAATGACTATGAATTGCAGTATCTATAGAAATGACCAGAATTCAAGGCATCCTCTAAAATAACTCAGATGAATCATTCTTGAAAAATATTATTCACTCCATAATAAATAGACTCAGCATAAATGTCCACCATACAAAGCATGCTTTAAGTATTTTTTAAAAAACTTGAAACACTGTTGCATGTAAATTGCAATGATCGGTTGTCTACCTTTTGCAGGGTTTCTGCTTTTTTCACAAGTCTGGGAGTGCTCAAGTGATCCCAGGATCCTAAAGATAAGTGACTGATTTGAAAGCATTTCTTTTGTGCAAGCATCTTGAATGTAATAAAAAATAGCTCTTAAAGTATTATAAATAAGGAATCTGAACTGTCTTGAGTTATAGTGAAAACTGTGGTTCAACAATGATGTAGAAAGAAACAAAAGCTGATAAAATCTTAAAATTATTACTCTACTGTACAACATGGGGGTTTTTGGTAGTAAGTTGTTGGTCAAACACTCGGCTCGTGGAAATCAACAGAACATCGCTGTCATTAGTGGCATCAGGTTGGTTTACCCAACTTGTGAATCTGGACCCCAGTTAAATTATTAAAAACAAAAACCTAAAAATCACGAACTCCCCACAATGACAGCAACCACTGTCCTGCAACGCTGTTACATAGTTTTCCACAGGGTTACATTTTCATCTCCCATGTTTTCTCATTAAGGCAAATGCATGATCTATGACCAGAAGACTGGCAGATCCTAAGAGGCCTGAAGAATACTAGGACTGTTAGGAAAGAAAGACTAAAACAAACAAACAATGGAAAAAAGTCACTACCACATGACAACATACCCACCCCATCAAGAAAGTAAATACCACAACAGCACAAAACTTTCACTTCAACATTTTTTTGGTCTCTGGCCTTTCCTTCTTCCAATAAACCTTACTGTTCATCTCTGAAATTGTTACCAAGGATGTCAGGTTGGGTTTTTTTCATTGCCATGCATGCTGCATCCTGCCTTCACCAGGAAAAAAAAAAAAAAAGACCAAACCAAAACCAACAAAATACCATTGAAGAAAGCAATACCTTTCACACCTTCAACATGAGATGTCTAAATCACATGTGGACATTTGCAGGTTTAAGTCACTAAATTTAGAAATTTAGAATGAATGTGCTTTGTATCTACTTAGTGTCTGCACTGCTGTGGGACTGAATCTCTCAGTAAAGTCCCACCAAGATTAAACCTACCAGTCATTATTTTGTGGCCATTGCTGTTCATGGTTGGTTTCTATACCACGTCACATCTGTGCACTCATCCTTCCCTTTATCACTCATCCTCTGATGATATCTTCTCCCAAAGTAGGAGCTCTGCCTACCTGTGCATCTGCACAAGAGCAGCTACCAGTTGCTTCTGGAATTGACAAAAGCTTTGAACATTGCCATATTTGTATGATTAGCAATAAGAAAACTAGTATTTCCATCACTCATTTGTCACTGAAAGTACAAAGTGGAAAACAGCTGTTCTATTTACTGGACCAAGGTGCTATGCCTGAGACACTTCAACATATAGAGCACAGGGCTGGTGCACTCCACTCTGTAGATAATCTCACTCAGGGGTGGGAGAAAGAAGCACCTTTCACAGTCTCATTTAAAAACCACAGGAAAATGTTACAGTGAAAGCTGGTGCTCTGAAAGAGGAATATTGGTAACAGTAAAATATTGTAATTCAATTCCTCATTTCCTCTAAGATGCAATTGTGATATGCATATATACAACACATATGTACACACACACATACACACACACACACACATATATATGTATAGATAGGAGATATAATGTTATAATGTGCAACATAGAAATGTAATTGTAACAATATTTTGCCCATCTTAATGGACATCTCAGATGAAAGCAGTGCTAGTACACACAGACACTTCTGTCTGAGAGCAGCTCACTGTACTTTACTTTAAGCATATTTTCACTCATGTAATTTCTGGTAGTGCTTAGAGCTGATTTAGTAACAGTCACAAAACACTGTGCAGATACTATTAGTATGAACGAGCCTATTCCAATTAACCAGACTGTCAGCTAAACCAAATGAATACTCTCCCTAGACTTTTTTGCAAGAGCTGAGCTAAACTGAATTCAAACTGTTGCAGCCTTAGTATACAAGAATGGTTTGATAACAGTAAGCTGAAGTAAGGGAGAAAGTCTGCACACAAACTTTTATTGGCATAAATCTGTCAGAAAAAAGCCTAACAAGAATCTGAAGCACCCTAAATGGAATTAACCCCCAAAACAGAATCTCAGCAAAATCTAAAAGATTAGTGCCTAAAGGAAGCAACTACCTATATCCCTACGGCAGTGGTAAGAATAAATTATCTTAGTAGTAGAGTAAGTTAAGTAGGATCAGAATGAAGGTTAAAAATCCTAAACTGAGGTAGCTATTCCTTGATTCAAAAGTGTGTGTCATGCAATTATAAACTTTTTTTATTCCCCTAGGCAGCTGGGATTTTCCCAGGATATCCATTCAAGTGCATGTTCAATCAGTACATATTCAGGAATTCACCTCTTGTCTATACAAAGTTTCAAGGAGGTCAAGGAGAATTTTGTCATTGCTTCCAGTGAGGCCAGGCATTTCACCCACCAATCTTGCAGCTGAATTGAGGTCTTTGGATAAAAACTATGTGAAATGTAAACAGCACAAATCCTGGACACATTTAATAAACTGAACAGGATACCTTTCCATCTAATATTTCATTTACCTTAATTTATCAACTTAAAAAAAAATAGTTGACATTGACTCTTTTTTCTAAAGCAGAGATTTTAAGGAGTGAATTGTGACAGTCCTTTTCTCTCCAGCCACATCCTTCAGACTGCATGTATGCAGAAATACATTTTGCACTCCCTTGAAATATTTTAATAAGATCTGTTCTCTCAGATGCCAAGCTCAAGTGCAATACTTTACACACCAGCTTTTCTCTATGAAAGTCTGCAAAATCACTCAGCAATTGCAAGGTTCCATAAGCCACCTGGGAACTAAGATAGCACAGGGCTGAAAGGAAGAAAGAGAGAACACTTTCCATATCTTGGCAAAAGCTGAAGTTGTAATGATTACCATGAGAAGAAACTATCTTTTGTTACTGGTTTTTTTTCTGGGATGTATGTAACTTGCAAAAGCAAGTTTAATTAATTAATTAATTAATACTTAAAAATCAAGTGCTGATGGCACACTAAAGCTTACTTTTTAGTGAAAGGAAGTATAGGTAAAAGTCTGGTATGACTTGTCAGTAGTTAGTTAAATAATGTAAAAAAAGAGGATGCCGTTCCTCAAAAGAAATAAAAAAAATTACAAGCTCAAGTTAGAGACAAAATATCAATATATAATTTTAAGATAACTACATTGTAGCAAGTATCCAAGTCACTTAAGCTTTGCAAAATTCTAACAAGTTACCTTGCCAACTGCCTTACTCGTCTGAGATAAAAAATTAAATGGGTTGCTTCTGTCCAATTAAGTTTCTACTTGGGTATTAGCCTGTGTTATCTGAACTCATGAGAGTGTGGATTTCGCTTGAGATGAGATTTGTGAGAGGGATCGCCTTCTTCCTGGACTGCAAATAAATGTGTCCAAGAATGGTCCTGGGCACTGTGTTCCAGCTGGCCCCAAAAGGACAGTGTCCATGCTTGGCAACCCTTTTAATCTCTAAAAGAAGGAGCTGCTGGCAAGCTGACTTTTGGGAATGGCTCCTGAAATGTG
The DNA here is from genome assembly GCA_013400735.1 of Pomatostomus ruficeps. Classification (NCBI taxonomy): domain Eukaryota; kingdom Metazoa; phylum Chordata; class Aves; order Passeriformes; family Timaliidae; genus Pomatostomus; species Pomatostomus ruficeps. The sequence goes on from VYZT01044870.1 coordinate 40,021, forward strand.
GTAGGGACTAGCTGGGGAGAGTAACTTTTGGCACATGCTTAACTCACACCAGGCAAAGTCTTAACGCTTCACTAGCGTGGGCAATTGCAATCCATTGTCCAGGACATTTCCACCTACTGTCTGATTTACGAGGACAGAGGTGGCCAGAAACAGTGTTTCGCACTTGCAGACTTTGTATTGTAATTGGGTGTGTGCAGGAGAGGACAGTCAGGCACAGCCCTGATGGAAAGTTCACTTTTTACACCACAACCCCTGCCTCCCCTCCTACCACACATATTTCAGAATAAGTCACACAGTCTTTTTCTTCCACTTGGGATGAAGGGGTCTGAGGAGAGCCTTCCTCCCCAAGAACAGTATTGAGAGCAGTAGACAGTGGGCAGTTAAGATAACCTCCACATGTGGCTAGTTGTTTTTTTAAAAAACTGTATTATGGGATCCTCATGCACTAGTTTTAAAGAATGAACACAATGTTTCTCCAAGAAAGAAAAGGAAACATAAAAACATATACATGATAAAGAACTGCATAATCTCCATCTGCTGAGCAGCAGAGGTGGAAGGCAGTAAACCTACTGGTCAAATGTACAATGCATTCACTGAGTTCTGCAAGAAGGCATTGATGCTCATGCTTCACTTTACTATTTAATGCAGCTGCACGTAGGTCAAGTTCACAACTGCTCACAAGTCCCTAACTGCTCTACTTACATATTTCTTACTGCCATATACTTCAGGGGAGCAAGTGTGTGGGGGGGTGGGGAGAGTAGAGAGGGAATCATAAAACAGCACTCCATCAAATTACCACTCTATGATAATCAAACAAAATCCATAAATAAAATGATACAAAGCAAATGAAACAATTTTGAAATTTCCTCCTCTTTGCAATGCTTTATGCAAGAGAAATGAGAGGGAAGAAAAACTGTCCACTTTGTGCATTTGACAGTTTGTGATACACCAACTTTTACATGTGTCTTACAAGAAACAACAACAACACTTTAAGTAAATCAGTGATTAATAAAACTGCACCACAGAGGAAGCTGACAAAGGTCTGAGTTGATTTTGAGACCTAAAGTGGAACTGTGTCTAATTATGGTAACTGTTTTAAGTATAAACAATTTACTTAACAGTGCAACTAATTTTGAAACATGAATTGCTATAGCCCTGATGTTTGTACTTATTTCTGAAGATGACAGTGGTAAGTTTGGTCATTTAAAGATTTTCCATTTTGGTGTGGTGTTTTGAGACACACTATATGAGCATCAATACATTCTTTCACCAGTAAACATAGCAACAACCACATGATTTATGACTCATTCATATACACATCTTCTTGATCAAAATAAAATGAGGGTAAAAAAGAAAAACTAAAACACTCCCTTTGTTCAAGGGACTCTCTGTGTGTATGTAAGTTGGTGATTCTTCCTGATACACCCTTGTGTACTGGCTTAGATTGTCCAAGTGAAACTTGTGCCTGCAACTCACAAATGGCATCAAGTGCTCTCTCTTGTAACATATCTCAGGTGCACCAAGTGCTTTGGTAATTATACAGCAGTCTTTCAGGAAAGCAGAACTCCTCTGATTATACAGTTCCTTACCTTTTAGAAACAGATTATCTCCCTTGGCAAGACCATTTTAAAGTGTAACTTAAACCCTTAAGTATTAAAATATCCATAAATAATCCTACATAATAGCAGACTACATTGTCAAAGCTTCTGATTATTGGTAACCTCTACTGAAATGGAAACCGATCCATTTTAGTCTAGCAATTTGAACATTTTAGCCCTAAGCTTCTGTAATCAGCATGCACAATTAAGTCAGAGCAAAAAAACCCACAAAAGTTTCTTACACCACGCATAAAGAGAAACTTCTGATATGTAGCACAACCTCTGCTGCCTTTTCCCAAAGTTGAAAACACTGAACTCCCACCCTGTTTCAAAATCATTGCTACTCATGTCTAAAGGTAACCACATTGGCTCTCTACTGAACCATCCCTGGGGCAGAGGAACAGCAGCAGTTCATGCTTTATGGTAGCAAGTCTTCTGTCTCTTTCATCTGAAGCACAGTGCCAGTGGGTTAAAACAAAGGGGGACTCTTTAAAGACACATAAACACTTCTTGATGAATAAAAATCATACCAAAACAATGAAAATGAGATGTTTTCTGAAACAGTGTTACATGAATGGAAAAAACACTTTATATTTCTGAAAATGAAGGATTAGTGCAGCAAAGTAATCAGTTTTTTGACCTTGTCCTAAACTTGCAAGCACGGAATACTAATCAGAAAGGTGTGTTTCATCCTCCTCTTTCCCCTTTTGTCCTATCAGTGGCAGTAAACCTTTATGCATTATGGCTAGGAAAGGTCAAGGAAAGAGATAGGGACCAGAAAGAATAAATGTGAAGAGGAATAATGAAGACTGACACATAGGAGTCGCCACAGATTGAAATGGGAAATATTTCTGAAGTCAGAAGTACTATATGTATCTGCACTATATATGCATGTGTTTTTTGAGTCAAACTGTCCTGACTTTAATGAGACATTACTTTTTATTTGTAGGATTCCAGATTAAAATCAGATTATATAAAGAGGAAAAAACCCAAGTATTTTCATTGGTAAGGATTTTATGTGCTTTGTCACCTGCAATCCCACAACTGGTGTGCTGTCTACCTGCAACGCCAATCTGTAATTGATTTATTTAAGATGAACCAATATGACAAATGCTGACATTTTCAGTAAGACATCTGTTCAATACGATTCATACAGACACTACTCAATTGAGCGTACTCTCACATTCAGCCAATTTCCTTCTGGGACTCTGCTCCAGTGACTGACTGAGAAATTAGTCTCAGCAGATGAAATCATTATTACTTGCTGTACCTGCACCTGTCTAGGAACATCTGAGACAAGACAAACTGTTCAAATCCATCTTTTGCAACCATTAATTCCTAAAAATATTTAAATGTTCCACTGGAGAACAGAAATGCATTCTGGTCTCTTCATGCTACCTGAGAAAAAGCCCTAAGATTTCACTCATCAAAAAAATTAATTATTTTTTATTTTGTCAAAAGTTAAAAGGATAATACAGATAATACTCTACAATTAAGTGCTGAGAGTTTAGTCAGGAAATGTAAAAAATGTATTGTGTTAATCATCATGACCACTTAAATACTGCACTTCTGCACTTAGAAAATTTTAGTTTTTGAAGACTCATTTGGTAAATCTGTTGAATATGTAAATACTCACCTGAATACGATCTCAAATCCTTTAGGAACACATTTTATTTCCATCTAAAGCACTATTTATTCTCCATTTGAAACCAAGTCTCTTTTTCTTTTTATTTACTGCTATGATCCCTAGCACAAAAAAGAAATTATAATCAAGTTTCAAACCATTAAAGAGCAAAGTAAGGAAAAAAAATCTTGAGGATATTAATAGAGGAATTTCTAAATTTCTCTAAATCTTATGCATTTATTTGTAGCTCACACCATACAGAAAAATAGTTTGAAAAAAATGCTATTTGTTTCCAGTGTTACTAGGGTCAACTGTCAGTCCAATCCCGCAAGTCTCTATACTTTAAACAAACCTTACAGAATCTGTAAGTTAACAGATCCAAACTCTAAAGAAACAACACAACAAATGAAGCAATAATAAGGGTTTTGCTTTCTCTCAGGACTTCATAGCAGTCTAAAATTAAAGTCCTATATGATGTATATCCGGCATGATTTTCATGGTTATCCTCAAAACCCGTGTATGGAAAATTTTCCTTACTTGGACCTCCACTTTCCTATCTCAAAGGATAAAGTAGGCATGTTTTAATAACATTATCTCAATCCATTTGAAAAGCCTTCTTAATTCTTATTAAAACAATATAATCTGCTTGAGGCAAGATTTTGGTTTCATTTAGAATACTAAACCTTATCTAATTAAGTGCAATATTAGGATGTTAACTAATATGCACAAGCCAGCTTTTAGGAGTCCAATGGGCACACAGGCTAATCCATACTAGCTGAAGCCTAGACCCCAGTCAGTTGGCCAGTCAGCCCAATAGGCTACACTTCCCTACATCCCTGTTCCCAAGCATGATACAGTTCCTGGTAATGGGCTTAGCTGGGCTGGGGAGCGATCCACTATTTATCCCTATTAAGAACCAAGCAGAAGGTGACAACCATTGCTCAGTGTTTAAACCAGCTCCAAATTTTACTGTCAACAAGAAGATGGTTTTCCTCTTTCCTTAGAACCTAACTAGACAGAGAACTTACTATACGGCAAAAAGAAAACACACCCACAATTTTAATGTTGGACTTTAGCCAGCAGGACTTTTGAGTTGCACCCTTTTTGGGTGCTACACTGCTCAGCCATCCCACAGCTTTCCAGTTTCACCTTCAGCTTTCTGTAGAGCTATCTTCAACTGAAACATAAATTATTGAAAAGACAGGGCTTGCCTTCAGTTTTGTAAAGTTCAGTGAAAACACTGATTTCAGGCTACTGAAATCAATGGAATTTGGGGTTTCCAACATATAGCCTAAAGGTCAAAGATTTCCCCAATGTTTGTTTTCATCAGCAAGACTAGCCCAGGACAGTTTAGACATAAGTACCTAACCTAGTTCAAGAACTACATTCAGTCAATGCAAATACAGAATGGTTATCAACCCCTTCAAGAACAAAATTGCTAAAAAACCCCCATAATTAAATAATAAAAATCTGTTTATCAGCAGTCAAGCACAATCTCACATATGTACTCCAATACTCAGTTACAGTATACTGATGTGCTTTAAATATGGACAAATCACTCATGTAACACAAGCTACCTTCTTTCTGGCAAATTCCACTCAGAAAGCTAAATATATACTGTTCGTCTTTGTATACCGAAGAAACCAGCCAGCTGGTGCAGAGAAGAAAGAAAACCAGCTTACATTTTTCACCAGAGAGGAAAGGAAAAAAAAAAAAGAACAAGCATTTTTTAATTTCACACGATGATTGATAACCAATACACACAAACACACAGTGCAAAATTTTTGAGTACTACAGACCTATATAAAATCATCCAAACACCAGACCTGAGATGAAAATTAAGGGGCAAAAAGACACAACATCTACTCAATGGTCTAGTTTACAACTTTTAGTGAGTTCTTAATTTATTAGTAATAACTTGTTTTTCTTGGAGAGGGTTCAGAAAAAGCTGGGAGATTTTTTTAAGCATCAGTTTAAAAATACTTGCAACTATTCATAAATGCCAGCTTAAGAAATGTATCAATAAAATTGAACATTAAGACCTCTAAACTTGGACAGACATGCTCAGAACAGGAAATGATAGTTTGTTAATAAAGAAAGGTAAATCATTCTCTAGGCTTCCAGTGGGAAACTTGGCAGGGAGAGGATTTTGACCTCAGTGGAAGGTACCTGCCACAAATGACAAATCAAGCAACTTTCTTCTTACAAGTGAGGCAAATGTTTGACATAAGGCTGGACTGCATTCAGATCTATCATTCCCTGTGGCATATTCTTCTACCTTTCACAAATAATACTGCAAGTTTTTTGCATTGACCATATTAATTACCTTTTTTTTCCTCCTCTCTCTCACTGAGTAAAGCCATGCAAGCCTAACATTTTTTGTGAATGATTACTTATTTCCTATTTGAAGCACAAAAGCTCATCACTTATAGAATAGGTCACACTTCCAGTGCCTATTTGTCCTAGTCTGGAATGAATTAATGCATTTTCCTTTTCTGTTGTAGGAAGAGTATATGGGACATTTGCAAAGGAAGGGAGCAAAAATCCTGCATTGTTTGCAGGTGAAGAACTAAACAACAACAAAAGAGTAACTTTAAAAATCTCTTTTCAGTTTCATATTAGGCTCACTGTAACTATTACACTATTAAGTTTGCAATTAGAAGTATCAATTCTCCCAATTCAAAACAATAAATGCAGGGAAAAAATGACAAGCAGCCCAGTTTAATTTCAAACGTTAATATATTTTCTATTTTATAGTGAACATATGCATCATTCACCCCTTATTTGCAGCAACTATGACGTCCTCATAAAAAGGGGTGACATTTGTAAGATGCCTCTTAAAATAAATATTTCTTTTTATAAAATAATAAAACTTCAAATAAATATTCTTTACACTAAACAATATGTTGAAAAAATTAGAAAATAAAGGCTGAATTTTACTGTAACTGTACAATATACATGAAGTCCAAAGGGAAATCAGTCTTGTAATAGAAGGTTTCTGTAAGACAAAATACAATCTAAAAACATACTGATTGATTCACATTCTTCCGAATGTACAACATATTAGTATAATATTTTGTGACTGTGCCATGTCTCATGGCAGCACTTACTTTTCACAGTTGAAAATATTATTGTATATACAAAAATATAGCACATTATCTCTGGCAGAAAACAATGAAAAAAAAAGGAGTCATTTGCTAATTTACAAATTTTGCAAGTACTATTCACAAACAATAGAGTTGCCTAGGAGTGTCTGTGTTGCTTTAGCTTATGCAATATGTGGGTCACAATGTACTGCATCCCTTTTTTTTCCCCTGTATGCCACTGGCTGGATCCTAACAAGCATATCACTTAAGATGGCACACACAAAGAAAAGCATTTCACTGCAAACAGCAAAGTACATCCCCAACCCTTCTACTACAGTGCCAAGACCATAGCTGCTTAGTTGGTTGCATATGTATGTTAAAATAAAAACCCTTGTTACTTTAGTATTTCTGGCTAGTGATGCTATGTTGGCTTTTCAAAGTTCCTGGGGGGGACACTGGGAACTTTGCAGCAAACGGTGTTGGAGTGTTTACAGCGGCACCCCGGCCGATTCACCCGGTCGTAACAGCCCTGGCACAACTTAAGGCAACCCTTGGCTGGTAGGTAACACCACAAGCAAGGCAGAAAGAGGGACACTACACCCATGGCGGACCACCTAGTGCAGCAATGTGACTGACTGCAGGAGCAGGGGTTGTCAGCACAGTTGTCCTCATCATCATTAGAGCAGTGATAGAAGAGACCCTTCACACAGCAAACGCAAGTCCCGTAATCAACCACGTTCTGGGCTGAGCAAAGACACTGCTTGTCACAGATCCAACATGAGGGAAGGGTCCTTGGATAAGTGCACTCCTTACACTTACACTTTCCACAGTCCTCACACCTGTAGCTGTGTGCTCCCAAGTCTTCTTTGCTCAGTGGCTTCAGCTCACTTGACTTGAGCTCGGACTTGGGCTGCATTCGAACTATCCCGTCAGCAACTGGCCCTGAAGATGACCCCAAAAGTCTTTGTTCTGATGAATTACTGCTCGTACTTGTCCTTGTACTGCTCCGTGAGCCTGTGCTGACCGTGCTGATGGACCGGGACAGAGGTGCTCGAGGAGATGCATGCGTTTGTGTGTGCTGGATCCGGCTAAAATGACGATGCTCAGGCAAGCCATGGGGCCTTTCATTTTTGGGTTGGGTTGTTACTCGAGGAGCAGACTTGACCCCCGGCCGTGGAGCCACCGTAGGTCCCTCTGTGTACTCATTCGTGTTTCGGATGGCTCTGATCTGGTCCAGTGACAAGATGTGAACCTGCTGCATCAGGACATCTCGAAGGTCAGGCTCCCCGTGTGGCCTCCCACTGTCACGCCGAGCCTGTAGTAAAGGCTGTGACCCACTGCCGTGCGGAGTCTCCATCAGTGCCCAGAAGCTTGCTCACTCCGACAGGCTTAGAACACATCTGAAATCCTGGAGCAACAAAGAGAGGATTCACTATTGCAACACATCTCATGCTCTCTCCAGCAGCCTTTCAAGCCTGCAGGACCCAGCAGCACTGCACACAATCAAGTAATGCATCAGCCATTAAGAAAAGGAGTCACATCTGGGACAAGCACAGGCACCAATCAGCTGAGTGCACTTCCCTTGGCCTGTTCTACCTACTGCTGTGGAAAGCTTAAGGGGGCTCTTTCCTAGGACCATGCAGCTTAACTTGTGGCTCTAGAAAGTCTAGGTATTACTCCTACTAACTAAGGCTTCCCAGGTCATCTTCTGATTAGACCACGGCCTTTAAAGTGATTATATTTCAGCCACTTGAAGTGACACTTCTTTTCACATCAGGCTACTAAAAACCTTATATTGGAAAAAAACCCCAAACACTACCCTGCAAGTATTCAGCAAGTGTAATGTGACCTGCTGATGACAGACATATAATTCTCCAATTTTGTTTAAAACTGGATAATATTTTGGTAGGCTAGTCTCTTTACACATTAAACTTTACATGATGTAAATAGGAAATTTTAGTTTAATACCAATGGTCCCAAGAAAAACACTAAATAGCAATAAAATGTTTGAGGTTAGACATTAAATGAGTTAGTGCTACCAAAAACTTCAACAGTACAAGTAAAAATATCTCTCTCCAGTATTTTAATGTGTGTCATACTGGTGCACACCACTGTGATTGTTATTTTAAGGCTCAATACTACAAAAGCAATGCTACCACAGTTGTTTGGGGTTTTTTTTAACGTGCAAAAAATTCCATAGACTGTATTTCAAATTGTAAATATTACCAAGAGTGGCTTGTGGGACAGAGGCATGCATAACATAATCAAATCCCAGCATTCAAGAAGACTACTTGATTGTGAATATTACTTTAAAGGATCATTAACTACAAAGTAGAAATGCAGACTTTAGAATTTAAATAAAAAATCAGTAAAAGACATAGACGATGAGAACTTGTAAATAACTTCCACACTCAAATATGCACAAGCTTCAAGTACTGCCCTCTAAATAAGTTAATATTTGTTTTGCCTTTATCATATCTTAAAGTGGCTACAAAATCCAATTACCTATACAAAAATCCAGAACAATATTTTACAATTAAAACCCAAGCAGGAACCAAACGTCTTACAAGGACCACACAATGTCTTCAATTATACCTAGAAAGAGCACCACAGTGTTACTCTGTACACATCAGTTACCAACAATAATACTGTACTGCAGCATAATAAAATATAGCCAAACAGTTTAACAATGAGTATCTCAAGACACCGTCTTTATTCTAACATCAATGCAAAACATTTAACCTTTTAACTCCTGGCTCTCTTTCTTCAAGAGGTTTTCCTTAAAAAATTTTTTTAAAATTATAGAAACAAATCTCTTAACTTTTAAGAGTGACCATCTATTTTAAATATTGCCAAATCCTGGTTTTGGACACGCAATGTATGTTACGGTGTCCATTCCCCCCCTTCCACACCCCCCGCCCCCCAAAAAAGTCTCGCAAACTTGGCTTGAAACATTGCTTATGCTTTTTTTCAAATTAAAATATCTGCCATATCAAAAGTTTCAACCAACAGCCTAAGCAGGCATTCCACTCATCTGAAACTATCTACAGATAAAAAATAATAGAAAATAAAATGCTTTTCCCATCCTTGAGAGGAATTGGCCGCCCTATCTGCCCTCCAGGTCCAGGTTTCCAGCAGCCCCAGTCAGCCTAGAGGGTACGCCGGATCAGCCCCTGCCTTTCCAGAAATGACAACCCACTGCAAAAGCAAAGCTGACCCTGACCTGAAGGCGCTTCAGACCACCCCGGGCTCGGTGGCGGAGCCCTCCTCAGACGCCAAGGTGAGAGCTGGAAAAGCAGCCTCCGGTCTCCGCTTCCCTCCCCGCCTCCTGCTCCATCCCGGGCGAGGGTCGCGCAGCAGGTGGGAGGCGACGGCCCCTCGCCCGCCGGAGAGTGCAGACAACCTGGAGATAACCAGGAGACATCATCTGGGCTGGGAGGTGGGAGGGGGATGCTTCAGCCGCCTTATCAGAAAGTCAAACCCATGCTTCTTTTTAACTCTTCCCCCCTGTCCTCCCCCAGGAGATGTTAAAGGAGCTTCCCCTCCCGGGAAGTGCCAGGCGCCCTGCAGACGGTGCAGACAACACCTCCGGGACAGCTGGGCAAAAGGCAGATTACCCCCTCTCGCCTTGCCCGAAGCACCCATTCAACTTCACAAAGCCAGCCGCTGGAAAAGCTCCTCTTATTTTACGCATATTCTGCAAATTGCCTGACCTTCAGCCCGCCCCGCTCCGCCCCAGCCCGGAGGGACCCAGGACGTATTTTCAGTGGGGCATCAGGCCGAGTCGGGTGCTCCCCGTTTTTTCTCCCCTTGACAGATCCGCTAACAGGACAGGATGCAAAGAACCAGCACATTTATTTGCAAACCTACATTGGCCTGAAAATCCTTACGGGAGGGCACGTCTCTCCCTCCTCTGACCTAGTACTTGTCCCCTTTGCATCCGCCAAGAACAGAGAAGCAGATTTACCTTTTTGTGTGGGCATGTGTGTGATAACACGATTCCCCACTTCTAAGAGCCAAAGTCCACTCTCACCGAGCTCAAGTGCCAGGATTGCTAACTTTTCTTTGCTGGGCTTGGCAAAAGGGTGAGCGAAGGGGACGGGTTTACGCGTTCGGCACATTTGGGGAAGTTTAAAACGCGAGGGGCTTCTTGCGTGCTGTGGAAAAACCCTGTGTACCGCTGGCCGGGGAAAGGTGAAGCCTAAGGGAGAGAAGTCCTCTCTTTGCCGGTGAATTTCTGTTTTGTGGCCGGAGCCTGTGCAAGGCACCCCCACCCCCATTCCCACCGCACACACACCAACCACCTCCTCTTCTTTCAAAGTGCTTTGAAACCCCCATTAAGGGCCGAGTGTGTGATCAGACTATGGATTAGGGCAAAAGGGACTTTACCATCGGGGTGGGGCAAAGTGACACACAAATAGCCTGCTGAAAACACCAGCAGCTTTTATTTTTTTTTTTTTTTGATGGAGGAAGGGGGGTTGTTAAGAAGTAAACCCACCAAAAAAAAA
>VYZT01044874.1:0-12879 GCA_013400735.1 Pomatostomus ruficeps
TATATTATGTTATATTATATTATTTAGACTGGGCTCTACAGTTCTTTCTGCGATTTGAGCTCCTGCCTTGGGTGAATTTTGTTGTCACCATCAAGTCCCCGGGGCACCCTCAGCCATCAGTGGCTCCCAGCTATGAACCCCTTGACACCAGGGGAATAGGAGAATAAAGCCCCCTTGGAGAATCAGAGATTGTAGGATGCTGGGAACACACGGATTTTATGGCTGTGTCTACTGGCTCTGTAATGCTGGCTCGTAAAAAAGCAAAAACATTTAAAACAGATTTAAAGCTTTTGTTCGCTGCTAAATGGACTCCTCTGTTTAACCAGCAAAAAGGGCTTCATAAAAAAAAAAAAAAAAAGAACAAAAGAAGAATAAAAGATCATTATTTCTTCCAGATTATCACCGATGCAATGAATGTTTAATTTTGAGGGTGGAAGAAAGGAAAGTCAGAATTGTTTATTATATTTAAAATATTAATTAATTTTTTGCAGAAATGGTGGTATCGCTTTCACCTTTTGCTAACAACAAGAAGACAAGTCCATAAAAAGGGGTTTATAAACCTCCCTTGCAAAGTTTTATTGGACATGGGATTGTCACATCAGAGCGGGGGCGAGAACGATGGCCCGTGTCAATTAAAGCATGGGATAGACAAAAAATAAAAATAAAATGGGTTAACTGCTGGGATTCCTGTCCTAGAGGGGTCTCCTCCTTTGGCATCTGATGGATTTCAGTGGGTTTCTGGTTGAAATACAGATTTTTACAGTTCCCTTGGCAGAGCTGCAAGCCTTGCTCTCATCACTTCTGGGGCTTCCTCTCCACCTCCTCCTTCCTGTGATCCCGGCTCTGCTCAAACCTCTCTTCCTGCTCTCTTTTCTCACAGGCACCATTCCCGTTCTCCCTTTTTTTCCTCATTGAAAATAACATTTCTCTGCCCCACCTGGGTTCCTCTGATCCACAACACTGCACCCAGAATAATGCAAACAGGAAAACTTTCTCTTTATATTAATTTTTATTATATTCAGTTTTTTTCAAGTCCAGCTGTCTCTTAACACATAGGCACCTATCAACCAATAATAACCAACAGTGTGACATTCAAAAGCTTCTCTTCCTCAAAATATTATTTAATCCATTTCCTGCTAAGGAAATAAAAAATTCTCCAAGTGGGAATTTTGGGAGAAGTCAGAAATCAGAGTTCTCTTGATGGTGGGATTGAGCAGAGACTCCATCAGAGGGTCTCTTGGGATGGTTTATTTCGTTTCACAAGAAGGAACAAAGTGAGGTCCCTAAAGCTGTCCTGCAGCGAAGGGAAATAAACCCTCCCCTGTGTGTTCATTTTGGTTTTCCCGGTGGCAGCGTGCCGAGAACTGGAGTTAAACACTCTCCCCGTTCACTCTTCCATCACCCAGCACCACATAAATCAATTTATTACCCGGCCTAGAGCAGGTTAAGTGAGTACCTGCAGTTTGGGCTCAGCTGTGAGTGCAGATGGGTTTTAATCCATTTCACAAATCCAAACACAGATATTGGCTTCATGGCCTAAAGTACAGCTCAGGAGTGGAACTGATGAAAGACTCCATTTACTGATTATCCTCACTTTCCTTAGCTCAGTCCACATCATCTCCTCATATCCTCAGCTCCCATCAAACTCATCAAGATAAAATAAAAAGTAAAACAAGCGTTTGAGACCTGTTGTGGAACCTGCAGGCACAGTGGAGGCATGGAAATGTCAACACTCACTAAACAAATTATTTTTCACAACATCTGCCTTTGCAGGGCAATGTGGGCTCCTGTCACTCAGCACTGACGTGTCCAGGGCTGAGATCCCAGCAAAATGTTATTATCTTCCATCAGAATATGCTAATTCCCCTTAGATCACTGATACACATGATCCTCTGACATTCACAACATGTTCTGGTGGGAGACATTAATTCAAAATTTTTTTTGAAAAAAAGGACTTCCTCCTGGCAGTGGTAAAGGCAACTTGTATCTGGTAAAAATCGATTGAAACCATAAAATTATTTTCCAGAATTTTTACCATTGGTCTCAGTGGTGCCAAGACTCCACCTGATATGCAGATTTTGGGTTATTAATTAACAGCAAGGCACATTATTAGCTGTGGCAAGTAAAATTCTTGAAGGGTTTCTCTTTCCTTTGGATGTCTATAGAAGACATTGAGTAATTAACAAAATTCTCTCTAATTCAGCTTTGTGATTAAGCATTATCAGACCACCCTGCACAGGTATTTCTGGCAGCATTTTCAAGCAGGGAGTGCCCACGATCACCTGCACTGGATATACATAATTCCAGCGCATTATTGTACAGCTAAACGCGAGCAGGAGGGACTCCCAGAGTGTCTTTTTATTTTATTTCCTACAACAGATCCCTTCCTTCTCATCTTTCACTTCTTCCTTCTCATATTTCACTTCTCTGCCCTTCACCGAGGTCCTCAGTGATTCCTTCCACCAAGAGCTTCCCAACTTCACCTCCCCTAATTAATTCTCCAACTCTCCACTGCCCCCCACAGAATTCTGTGTGGATACAAAAGCTTTGAAACCCAAATCCTGCGTGAGCAAACGGTGGCCAGGCAGCTTTTCCTCAGCCTCTGCAGCTTTTCCTCAGCTTCTGCAGCTTTTCCTCAGCTTCTGCAGCTCTCGCTCTGATCGCACCAAACGCAGCCCCAAATCCTCGCTGAGCAGCACGTCCCACTGTGGGACCCCAGTGGATTTTCCCATTGTTAGACAGCAGAAAAATCCCAAAATGAGGCTCTGGGCGTGGAGAGGAAGCTGCAGGTTCACTCTCAGCAGCAGCAAGACTTTGTAAAGAGAGAGTCTCCTGCAAATCCAGATCTTTGCTCCTTCTCTTGCTTAAAGAATCCTCCTCCTCCTCGGCCGTATGTGCAAGGAGAGGATACAGAATGAAAAGTACTGGATTCCAAAATTCAGTGAACAGATTTCTAGTTTTACTTTGCTAACTTTAAGAATTTTTATTTTTTTTTTAAATCCCCTCAGGTTAAGAGGAAGTTGAGAACAGCTGAGAGACACCCAGTATGGTAAAAATTACAGCATGAACAAGAAAAAGGATCATCCTCTCTCACACATTAGGATTTAACTGAAAAAAACCACTTTTATCTTCAATTTTTAAAAGCACTCTGTACTCTGAATTTAATGTTTTTGTAACCATTGTGTTCAGTGCAAAGAGATGGAACTGCAAAAAGCTGGACCAGGGGAATCACTGCATTTATTTGCATTAATCTCTCAGCAGAGAGAGCCCCAAACCCGCTGGAATTTCAGCAGCTGGGGTCTCCTGTGGGCTGAATCTCCAGCACAAAATGCACACCGGAGCACCAAGTGCCAGGGTGCAGGTGAACAACAGAACACCAGCAGATCTTAAATGGTATCAGCAGTTCTGGAATTCTGCTCCAGTTCAACCCAAATCCCAGTAAAACGCAAGGAAAACCTTCAACAACCCTTATTCAACATACAGTGAGCCAGGATCCAATTCAGTAACAGAAATCAATTAATCATTGAAGATATTTGAACAATTAAAGAATTCAATCCAGATGATTTTCACCACGTTTTGCTTTGAGTGCACAGAACTCGATATCTTTATTACAGTTGCAATATTATTACAATGATTTTTTTTTTTACTTAACCATCCTTTATAAATTTCAAGACAAACAAGTTCTTAGCTCAAAAAGAAAAGTTAATTTACCACAAGCAGCCACTTCTCAGAACATCTTTCCTACCCCTTCCACCACATTACAAAGTACTCACATTTACTTTAATCCTGCCTGATTTACAGTCTCTGTCACTCCTGAACTTAACCTGTTGTACAGAAACAGGCAGCTGAAATTGGGGACAGCTGCTGAATGGTATTTTAGGGACCTTGGAATCAATCAAAAGAGCAAACCCAACCCAACAAAATCAAGCAGCTCCTAAGTCTCCTTAACCCATATCCAAAGTTAGAGTTCAACCCACGCCTGAGGGAAAGACAGAAATATTTCTGCTCCCAATTTGGTCTCTGGGCACTGTCATCTCTCGTCCAATATCTGACTCGTTCAGAAATGACATTTTCATGTCACAAAATCTAATTGATGGGCACTTTCAGGGCTATTTTTAGAGGTAACATCCAAGACTAATGAATGCAATACACCGAGAATTTATAGGAAGTTAAATCAAGTCTTGTCTGTGCTCAAGCCACGCTTTTCTTGACAAAAATACACAATAACAGCAACATTCCTGGAGCGGAGGTTCATAACCCCCAGCTCTGCCTGAGCTGTGCTTTCACCTGAGACAATATCTACCCCTGAGCCAAGAGCCAGAGCTGTGACAGGTGATGGGGTTTGTGGGGTTATCCCAGCCCCCGATCCCTGGATTTTGTGTCACCGAGCAGCTGATCCGAGATCAGATCAGTCACAATTTCTGTGACTCCAGAGTCAATCTTTCCTTTTTTTTTTTGGAGGAGAACACCAGGCTGAATAAAGAAAAATGCTATTCTGGGCTCATTTCAGTCTTGCACCTTTCACGGGTTTATCCTCGTATCTTCTGTCAGATTTCACCTTTTCCCACATTCCACCAGGAAACTTTGATACACAATTCTTACTTTTTATCCTCAGATGACTTCAGAAATCCTGACTAGGAGCAGTCTTTTCCTACAAGCCTCCTCTCTGCGACACAAAGCAGAAAGTGAAGCAGCTCTGCCTCATTTTCCCCCGCGTGGCTCAGGCAGGTTTGTGGGATTCTTTCCTCAAAAAATCCAAGGTCAAGGTTCTCTCGTGGGTTTTTTTATGATTTTTCTTTCTGGTGCCACGGTTGGGGTGCAAAACATTCAGCAAACAATGCCAAGCCCTGGATGTGCCACATTCTAAGGAAAAGTATTTTTGGATATTTTGAAAAATTAAATGAAGAGCAAACAATGCATTTCCCGTGAAGAGTTTTCTACCACAGCTTAACAATGCATCCCTCTGCAACTGCCTTGAACTCGAATGAAAGAATCACAAGTACAAGCAGATAAACTTTTCAACAAACTTAATTTGACTGAATTCAAGCCCATTGACTTTTGTTTAGTAAAGAGTCACCACAATTATACCAAGGAGTCGGGAAATAATGAATAAACTGATCCTGGTGGAATTTTTCTTGCCCTAAATATTTTTCAGACATTTCGAGTGCATCAATATTCATAAGAGCCTTGCGAGCTGAAAGAATCCCTCGGGAAGGTAAACAAAATGCAGGATTTTTGTTGTTGTTGTTCCAATATTGGGAAACTCCTCATCCACTTTGATCACACAGAACAGACATCCTGATGATTTCTGTTGACTGATTCAGCAGCAAAACCCTCAGATATTAATTTTCTCACTAGGCAAGGTGTTTTTCAGGGTGCCCTCATCCTTTTGGAGGTGGATCCATGAGAGATCCCAACTTCCCACAGGGTTCTGTCTCACAGACCCACAAAGCAAAGAGCACCAGCAAGGAGCCACCAGAATATTCTTCCACCTCCTTCATTATCAAATTTCTTCAAGCACATTTTGTCTGCATCATCTCTTCTCCATCCCAGCTGCCCAAAATAAATCGTTAAAACAAAAACCTGTTTTTCACCTCACTTAAAAACGCACATGGAACTAGAAGGGGCATCCTGATGGCTCAGCTGGAGTTCTGGAAAGCAATTTCCACGTGGAAATACGAAATCCTGATGTTAGTGAAGCTCAAATTCCATGTGTTCCTCAGCCACTTAATAATTTCTCCCAGACTTCATTAGAAGCAAAATTCAGGAAAAAGGACCATTGAAAGGTAAGACACAAAGGTGTTTTAGAAGCTCTAATCACACAAATGACAAAGGATTCGTTGGGATATCAGGAAAAAGAACATCACAGTTAACTTCCTACTGACCTAGAATAGAGTATTTTCCAACAGAAACCAGGATGAGCAGAAATTTTAAGTCAGGTTGACAGATCTAAATCCAAATCATCACAAATTTCAAACCAGGTATTTAAGGGTTACATTGAGCAGCCTCGAGAGGGCTCTTCAACACCTTCATCCCTTCCCCATGCAGCAAATACACTGAGGCGGAACATCAAAAAAAAATAATTAAAAAATAAAAATAAGAAAAGGCTAAAATCTGCACATTATACTGGTAAAAAGAGAAAAGAAAAAAAAAAAAGTCATGAGGATAAAAGTGTCCAAAGCAGCCCGAGGTGTGGCAGCTGCCAAAGGAACCTGCAGGGAAGCAGCTGGGAGCTCTCCAGAACCATCCTGGCACAGTGAAATCCCTTTAAAACGGCAACTCCCCCCAACTTCAGCTTCCAGCCAGCCCTGCCAGCAGCTGGAAATGTTCATCACACAACAAGAAATAAACAAAATTTCACTTCAATCAACACAAATCATTGAGAGCAGAGAAGCTCCAGCTCATGCACGCGACCTTGCTACCAGAATATCGTTTATTTATGCATTACACCAAATACAATTTGGTGTAATACAAAAATACAATTTTTTTCTGGTGAAATGGGGTTTATCTTCCTAATGCCTGGTCAGGTGCTCTGTTTGTCTGGAATTCCACCCCTGGGAGTGGAGGTGAAAACAAGAAATGGATTGTAAAGAGGTCAGTGTTGGTTGTGCTGCAGCTCCTCCTTTGGTTGGTGCCCTTGCAGGGTGGTTGTTGTGTTTGTAATTTGTCAGCATTGCCGTTCAAAAATCAAAAATTCTTTCACACAGCTGCACCAACCACCAGAAATAAATCAATAAACAGCTGGCATGCACAGTCTGGAGGGTTTGGTTCAGCTTTGTGCATGAAGACATCTCCACTCCACATATCCCACTTCAGACAACCCAAAAAAGTCAAAAGGGGTTCGTTCTGATTTGAAAATATTGTGTTTGCAAACAAAAAACTCAAGATCTACTCAAGATCCAAACTCTTCAGAGCTTTGCTGTGCTGCCTTCTTGTTCTTATTATTTTTAGTGCTGTTTTTTGGAAGAAGAGAGGATGTGAGTAGGGGTGAGAGGAATCATAAGAGCACATAAGTTTCAGTTTTCAAAGCTTTCCCATGATGATGTTAGAGAAAAATCCATTTCAGCTGGATTTCTTTATGCTAACACAAAGCCCCCAAGACAAACAGAATTAAATACACACAATTCGAGAAAGGATATGATGCTATTATCCTAATTTGAAAATGAAGCTGTCAATAAAAGAGAAAAACCAATTGGGATGAAATCAGAGTAAGAAGTAACAAATGAACTCTGCATTTTTATTTTCCTCTGCTCTCCTCTATGGGCAAAAAGGGTGACAATTTCTTTTATTGCAGCCGGAACACTTCGATAAAAGTGTTTTCATTTTCTTTCATTCTTCTTCCAAAAGGAAAATATCCTTTCCACTGTTGTAAATAACTCAGGTTTCTCAGGTCTTTCTCTGCTATAAAGATTTCTGCCCTGCAAGTTCCTACAGCTGCAGATAGAAATGGGCACCAAGAATTCGGCTATCACTGACCAAATCTTCTCTGGGTTCTGTGCCAGGCTACCACGGGCAGCCTTTGGTTGTGCATCCCTTTCCATGAAGTGAATCAGAGATAAAAGACATAAAAAGAATGTGAATTCCAGAACTTTATTCTCCCAGGAGCCACCTTCTTGGCCACTATTTTGCATTCAACAGCTTGCCCATTAACCCCCCGAAAATCCTGTGTAATAAGGAATTAGCTTTGTGTTTGCCACCAATTACTGCAAGCTGGGAGCGGAATTGTCAGCAAAATCTGTGGGGTTTTTGGAAGGACAAAGCAAAATTGCCGTGGTTTTCTGCCTTCCCCAGATCAGCTGAATCAGTTCAGCTACTTAAGGCCTTTTACCAAGGTTACCTTAGGAAAAAAAGAATAAAACAACAAAAAACCCAACAAGAACAGCTCCTACTGGATGTACAGACGTTGTCTGTGCAACTAAAGTCAAGCTTATCCAGATTTTTTCAGGAGGGATTTAGAATTCCTTCTGATAACCTGCACTGAACATGAATCTACTGGGCACAAGCAGACAATTAAACGCACAGAAACCTGCAGGATCAGCCTTCTGTCATCGTCACGTGTGAGACAGACCTGGGGTTGTGCCTGTCAGCGCTTTGCTAATTAACTGCGTTCTGACGAGCCTGCAGAAATGGTGTTTTAGCTTGTAACCCATCAGATGAATGTTATGGTCAAATAAACTCACACTGCAGAGTGGCGAAGTCACTGTCAGGGCTGCATCTCCCCCTCAGAGCTTAGAAAAAGCCCAAATGTTGATTATATCAAAATAATACACTTTCTCATCATGTAGCTTTTAAGTACCAGAGTTCAGGATTTCTGTGTCTGAACACATAAGGAAGTCTCAAACCAAGAATATTAAAATGCAGGTGTATAATGAGATAAATTGAATTAATATCTCAGGAATAAGATGTGTTTAATCCAACTTTCTCCAGGTTGCTCTAAAAAAACTTCCAGTCTCAGAAAGGAAGATGCCTTCAGCTTGGAACTCCATGTAATTCACAATCAGAAAAGCACATTTATTGGACCAGTCTTGGAGTAGGCCCTTCAGTACAGTTCTTAGTAAAACTTAATGTTTTTTGCTTCTTCTTCTTCTATTTTATGGGCTCAGAACAGAGGTCAGTACCTGAGGTATGGCAATTTTCCTCCTTTATCTGATACACTGTCTGAACATTTTGTAGTCTGATTGTAAAATAATTCTTCACCATTGAGAGTGCTACCGGGTTTGCCTGTTAGGATTCTGTGCAAAAAGTTCAGAATAGAAAAGGTGAAAAGAGAATTTCCCACAATTTAAAGAGAGCCCAAACACTCTTTGTGGCGAGCTTGTGCATTCAGTGAAAGCAGAAACAAAACCCTGGCACAACAGAGGGGCTGGAAGCTGAAGGGTAAATGGTGCTCGCTGTGTTTGCCTGAATTGAGTCCTGCCTGCCTGATCAGCAGCATTCAGACTCCCAGCAGGGAAGGCTCCAGGAGAGAGGGGAAAGGAGGCAGGAGGCTCTAAAGAAAGCACAGAGAAATGCGCTGAAGGAAAATCCTGGTTGGGAAGCGAAATTGGTTAAATCGCCTACAGCAAGAGTGTGCAGAAGAGGGGCCTGCACTCATTCCCCTGCTTGGAGGGGGGAGAAAAGCATTGCAGAGCATGAAAAGGAAAAACCTGTATGGAAAACTGGTTCATTGTGGAGAATTTCTTCACAGATGATCCGGATTGGAGTGAGACAGAATGAGGGAGACACCAAAGAAACCACTGAGACTGAGGGAAGGGATGAATCTGAAGGAATCAGCCAGCAAAGATTCACCAAAAGCTGTGAATACAAGAACAAGGTGCATGGGAACAGAAGATATTCCAAATTCTGGCCTGAAAGCTGGGACTGGGAATTCCTGGAAGATGCTCCCAGCAGAGTTTACCCAAAGGACAGGAGTCATTTCTGCTTCATCATTACTGGAGTCATTTCTGTTTCATCATTACTGGCCAGCAGGAGCTTCAGAATATTCAAAATTGGATTAATTATGAATTTTTCAAAGCCAGATCACAATAGGGATGTGGGAGAAGCAAGCTCAGCTCCAAAGCAGCTACAGAAGGAAAATGAGCAGCAGCCCCTTGCAGTTGCTCAGAAAGAACAACAGGAATTTTGAAGGAATCAGAACATTCGGAATCAGCTGCTTGGCTGTGAATTGAGCTCAGCACTCACCCAGAGACTCCTCTCAGACTGCTGCGTGAGGCTTTACTGCACATCCCATCTGAGAGAATTTGTTTCTGCCAAAAGAGATGGAGCCAAGGAGCCCAAATTTCCTCAGGATCAGAGAGAATCCCAGCCCAGCTCCTCTGGTGATCAATTCTTCCCCCAGCAGCACCCCTTCGTCACAGAGCCGTGGATTGCTTCCCCCAGAGCTCAGCACGATTTGTCAAAGGGTGGAATTTTAAAACTCTGTCTTCTGGGCACCATAAAACCGTCAATCCTGGTGCAAGGCATAAAGTGACCCATTTGTCTCCAGGCAATTCAGCTGTGCAGAGAGGGCAAAACAAATGCCTGGGACAGAGCACGCGAGACAAAACACAGCTCAGGACAGACCACTGAACTCCTCAGATTTGCCTTTTCAGCTACACAACTTCACTACAGCTCATGTGCCAAGGATAACGCTCAGACGAGTCGGGAATCACCCATTAATTGAATGTTTGACACTCATCCACTGTGCAGAGTGGAGACACGGCCGTGGGGACAGCCCCAGCTTCGGGTCAGACCTCAAGGCAGCTGCAACCAGGAGAGCTCGGTTCAATTTTTAAGAGACCCAGAAAACCCTTCCTTGTGTAGTGCACGGACAAAACTTCCTCATCATCCTGATTTCTAAACTTGTTCTGGACACGGAAGAACTTTAAATTCCTGTTTGTGAACTCTTAAAATGAAGGGAAAAGCTCTTTTTCCAGGATTAGCCACTACCCAATTAATGCCATCAAACAATAAATTTAGCCTTGAAAGAATTACTTTTTTTTTCCACAATACTGATTTACTTCTAACCTGCTTTTGCACCTCTCAGTTTGATGAAGAAAAGCAAGACCAGAACCTGAAGGATGAATCACAGCTGGGTTGGAATGTAAAGATGTCACCTTGCACAGAAAACATTCTTACCTGTAAAATCAGCCCCTTTGAGAGCAGATAATGGCTTTCTAATGACCTAATTAATTTTACACCGAGTGTGCTCTGCAAATGTACAAAGTTGGACAGCGAATTGCTGTGTGTGCCGGGGTGAGGAATGGCTGTCTCCAAACAAACCTCCAAACCCAGGGTACCGTAATTCATGCCGACAGATTATTCTAATTACAGCTGAATAGAATGCTTCAGCTGAGATGCCAAATCACATTTTGCTAGACAGTAAATAAAAGGAAAGAAAAACAAATTATTAATCTGAGTTATTTTAGCTTGTTTTTTTTTTTTTTTCCTAAACACACAAAGATATAATGGAACTGATGGGATTATCTAATTCAGAATATTAGAAGATTTTTTCAGTAAAACTAACAGACGTTTATTCACATTAACACCAACCTCATAATAGTGACTTTTTTCCTCATAACTGTATTAGGATAACCTGAAATTGTGACTGGGAAAATTATCATCAGCTGAGAAGAACTGAGGTATCTGTTCTTCCCTCCCTCTGGTGTGCCAAGATGGACTTCAGGAGCTGCTCAGAACCAGGGTAAATTGTCTTTATTCATTGCTGAACATCAAAAAGTCCTTTACCTGTGTTTTAGGAACCTGCCAGGACACCCCAGCAGCACAGAGACATCAAAGCAGAACAACCAAGGAATGCAGCACCTCAGACAAGGGGGTTTTTCACAAGCAGATTATATGAAAATTATAGCTCCGGGGCAAACAGCAGAGCTGAATCTTAAACAGGTTTTATCATTTTTAGTTTTTCTAAGTGTCTCAGCAAACTTCTGCCCAACCAGAAGAAGGGTTGGAAAACCCATAAAAATAAGGATAAATGGTGTGTATATAACAAAGATGTGATGCACGCTAAGAGAGGCAAAAAAGGAGAGTTTGCATGTTAATGGCTTTTATGGAAATCAACAAATATTCAAATAAACAAATGCTCGTACATAAGGAGAAGCAAAGAGCTGAACTGTTTTCTCTTTGTGTACTTTTAGGGAGACTCAACATTCCCCATCTGTATCTGGGATTTTTAAAGCTTTGTAGGATTCAAAATATGGCTTTGAAATCGACATTGAAACCCGGAGACGACCCCAATTGTTTATAAAATTTGATTTTATGTTACAATACACACTTCCTACTCTTGTCAGCCTGAACCTGGACACATTAAGGTTTATAATTTCATATAGACCAGCCACGAATCCAAACTCAGCCTCCAAACAGAGCCTGGAAGGTCAGGATTTGTCAGGATTGCCCAGGTGATGGCACAGACGAGACAGCTCCAACACCACAACACAACAGCTCTGCCCAGGCAGCCCACGAGTGCAAAATCCCAGATTTCTGGGGTGAATCCCTAAGAAATGTCCTTGTCGTCCCTAAGAAATGTCCTTGTCTTCCCTTCCAGCCTGGGAAACAGCGGATTCCTGCTGGGGCTGTGGGACAGGAGCAGCCCTTAGCAGAGGAACAGGGATAAACTGAAGGTGGAGTCTCTTAAATGAGGTTAAGAGAAAAATTAATAACGCCATGAAAATAAAGGGAAAAGAAAAGCCATTAAAATAGTAGAAACAAATGTAAAAACTTAAACAAAAGCAAAACCATGGATGAACTGGTACCCGAACCAACCTGGGTTGGAGGTACAGGAACTGCACCACCACTTGTATTTTAACTGTCTTTAAAAAAGACCCCAAATTCATTCAACAGAGGACAAAAGCCCAAATTCCCTACACCGGAAGAGTCCCTCCTTTTTCATACTGGCACCTAACAAAGAGAACATTCATGCTAAAAAGGCAGAAGAATGTTCTGTAGGACAATATGAATGAGGCATGGAGTTAATCCACTAAGATTCCATTAAGAAGTGAGCTGATGTTCCGCCAGCTAATTACCCATTCATTAAAACAGAACCATAAATGACATTTCCAACGTATTACAAAACCCCTCTGTAGTAATATTTTCCCATCTACATCTATTCTGACATTTATATTCTATGTCTCTTTCATAATTATTTCAAATAATTCCTCTGACATATTGAGGGGAAAATAGCTTAAAAAGAGATTACTTACCACCTCCCAATTACTCACAAAGAAAGGAGCAGGACAAAGGAATTATGTTGGTGTATTAATACAGAATTGATGTGCTTGTAGTCCCTAATAATCACTACCTGGCTTCATTTCTCCATGGTGAAGATTTTAAGGTGTTTGAAATTATTGGAACTCACCTCTAAGTCAAGATTCACCCTCCCAAAAA
>VYZT01044878.1:4459-70773 GCA_013400735.1 Pomatostomus ruficeps
TCTGTTGAATTCAGTAGAAAGGTGTGTTAAGTAAGTTTTAAGACTAGAAGTCATAAGTTTCCTAACAGTAAATGCCTTATTATTTGAAAACTAATTAACTGTGCCTGGTATTTCCTGTGATAAATTGATGGTTTTCGTTTCTCTAAATGTGTAACACTCTGGACTGAAAGTCTGCATGGTGTCTTGCTTCTTTCTATTTGGAAGTTTTTAGCCAACATATTCACTCGTGAATGTGAATCTGTGACGTAGAGCCTGGATGACTAATGAGTCTGAATTCCAGAGAGGAAGCCTTTCTCTCCTTACACAACTGGAGAGTTCAGCATCCCATTTCATATGTAACCTTTAATTACACTTTTTTTGCATGTTATTTCTAAGGCACTTCTTCATCTAAAAGGGGCTGGGTAAAGCAGCAAGGTGCGATCTGTGTGCAAGACCCCTACTTCATTTATTGCAAAATCTAGTCTGTGTGATGAGTGAAGCAGGGGACAAACAGGTCCCTGCTATTCTCAAAGATCAGGGCTTCATGAGTCTGATCAAATGCCTGTTAGTTTAGGGTACTTTTGTTTTCTTTCTTCTTATGACTACATAAAGTAGGAGTCATAACAGCTTCTTTCCCATTGAATCATGTTTCTGACACAGATTTTTGCCTTAGTATGGGTGAAAAGCAATTTAATAATTCCCTCTTCCAGGCCAGCATTTGAAGGGCATGTAGCCATTTGGACAAATACTGAAAAGCTCAAAAAGAAAGATAAATTTGATGTTTCATCCATTCTGCACATTGAACAAAGTAAGGATAACATACAAAAAACATGCATTTTAATCTGTCATGATAATTAATGAATACCTGCAGTTAAAAACTGCATTCCAGCTCAATGCTGAGGCCTCTCTTGCAGAATAAAATGGTATTTGATTAATTTATGTTCTTAAATATAGGCAGACTTGATCTCTTTGTGGAGATCCTCAGGGGCACCTCGCCACTTCCACTGACCTACATTAACACTTATTTTCGGCAAACTGCTTCGTGACATAACTAAAACTTGGGCCCAGCTCAGGTATCCAGGTTAGGTGTAGTGCCCACCATTTGTTATTTTAGTATTATTATGAAACAGAGTTCTCAAACAGCATGGGAGACAGTGGGGCATGCATAGAACATGCATGAACCAACACCAAATCCACTTCCTAAAGCCCACTCTCATCTCAGATGAGTTGGACTAAGGCAAAATAGAAAACTCATGCTGCTTCAATTTTCCCTACAGAGATCATTGCAAAGCATGTCAGCTTGAACATTTAATCACAAAATAAGGAATGTATTTGGAGCACTGTGCATTAGTGTTACCTAGTGACATCCATTGGGACCCTGTGTTTTAGCTTAAAGTACATACTTTAAAAAAAATGTTTCTGAGGTTATAAGGGTAAATGTTTTGGAGGAAGTTCCTGAAAACATAGGTCCTGTAGGAATCATACCCTTAATCCATTGGCTTGATGCAGTTTTCAGCACAATCAGTAAAATCCCACTGCCTTTGCTTGGCTTTGGATTAGACCTCAGGGGTCACAAACTGGTTGAACTAAGCAGTGGAGCAGATGCGAGCTTCCTCAGCTTGCAGACCTTCCTAACAAATTCTTGTTCAGACTTGTTAGCCTCTGAATCTCAGGAGTGCTTTCTGGAATATACATTTGCAGAAACCAGCAAACGTGTAAATTATTCTCTTAAATCTCAAAGTTTTACTTCTAAAAAGGGCAATATTAACTTTCCTTTTAAGGAACTCAGTACTACGTTCACGTACACCTCCAGGCCTGAAGACCTCTTTTGTGGGGTGTTTATACACTCCTTATGCAGCTGTTGTACAACAGTTTAATTAAGCAATGCTCGACTTAAACTGCACTCAGCCACTCTGGCCAGGGTATGTTTCCTCTGCCCACCATGGAGAGTTGGCTGTTCTAATTTCATTTGTTCAAATTAATGTGTTAACTCCCTCTGAGGAGGTAAGTAGTCTGTCACAGCTTGAGGCAGGGCCTCTGCACACGAATCCTTTTAGTTCATAGCAGGATTCAGGCATGCAAATGTTGACATTTTGAAATTGTTTCCCCAGAAGGTCAAATTAGTATAACTGGCTACAAAAAGAAAACACATCTACCCTGATGCCTTTCATAATTAGTCTAGCTAGAAATAAACCCAAGTGTTTGCCATTATACTCGATGCTGTGTCAGCTGCTACTGGAATTACATTTGTTTATGGAAAAAATAAAACAAAATACTTTATTTTGAATATTTATTTGACATTACAGGAAAAAAATGGTTGAAGTAAGTTTTGAAAACATTGAAAAAAGTGGTGTATTTGTTGTACTCTGATTAGTAATGTAGTGTTTTCAAGACCATGAGATACCCATTCCTGAAGGTTTTCAAATACGTGTGCATCAGAAGGAAACCTCTTCATCGTCAGGACAAGGAGTCATTTTCCCAGCTATCTTAGAAGTATGAATGCGGTCTGCAACAGAAAGTCATGATGCTGCTTTGTAATGTCTTTCTTGGGTATTACTTAGTCTTCAAACATTATAAACATGTAGGAACTATATTGTGATGTTAGCTTATTCCAAATTTAATCAAAATCTTGTTAGACGACATGAAGTTTTAGAGACATGCTTAGTACATTTCACTTCAAGTGTTTAAGTTATATACACATCTGCTGTAAATTAATTTGGGTGTACTAAAAGCAATAGAGCAATAGTTCTATCAGTTTCTAGTCTGCTGAAATCTGTCTTTAGAACTTTTTTGGAACCACCTGGTGCTACTTTAATTTGGAAACACTGAATCAGTGTCCTGTTCAATTTTAGGTGAATTGTGACTTTGATTTTTTAATTTTTTTTCCCCAAATCTCTGGAGTATACCATTAACCACAATGTGTTAGTGTATGAGCATCAAGGAAAAATGTGAGTTCTCCTTTAACTTTCAGCGGGGATTTTGTGTGAATGTTCCTCATCTGTCAGCAGTGACTCATGGTGTCTTGGATCAGTGTGGGCATTTGGAAGCTTGTGTGGCAGTTGACATACACATACACTTGGATATTGCACCCAAAGGAGCGTTCTTTTGGAGGGAAATTAGCAGAGTAACTAGTGGAGCTGCCGAGAATGAATAATATCATTGGGTCTGGAAGGGGAGCTGGAAAGTGCCCTGCCTTTTCCCCCACAACATTCCAAGTTTTAATGCGCCCTTTACATGAACCAAACTTACACTGAGGCTACACAACGTGTGTCAGAAATTCATTAAACTCACATTGTGCAGGCGTGGCAATTTGGTGCCAATGGACAATGTTCCCTAAATCTGAGTGAAAATGGTCCTGCTTCAAAGCACACAAAGTACAAATAAATGCAGAGTGTGAAAAAAATAAATTAGGTTAAAATTTGCAGTACATTTTGCAAAAATTGTTATATTTTAGTAATTCTCATTTGACATAATAAAGATAAGAAGGCAAACCCTGCTTTCCATTTCAGTGTGCCTGGACCATTTCACTGATACCTTCAGTCTACAGATCATTCTCTAAAGGCTTCTGTTCTGACAGGGACACAAAGTAAATGATATGAATGTGATCTCTGATTTCTGTCCCGGTAAGAAAAGTGCAGTTTTTGTGGCTTGAGCAAAAATGATATAATGATTCTCATTTATATTCCACTGGAGCTTCAGAAATAAAAATGTCCATTATTTTTCTTTCCTGATGGTAACACTGAGGATAATGATGCTATTGTGTTGATGCAAGAAGAGCTACCATTTATTTAGATTGATGAGACACCTAGGATCAGTGATGTGGACTAGATGTTCTTCCTGCTAGTTGAAACAGAGTGGAAAAGAATAAAACTTCTGGAAAAAGATGGATTTTTAGCATGGCAGACAGCCACACCAGCTTTTTCCCTCTTCCCTCCAAGTTAATTTAGCTGAACAAAGTATTGCTTGGTTTTTTTTACTTTTGGAACAGTATTTTCACTTTTTCAGTTCTAACTTGTGTTCATGTCATCTCCCTCTTACTGACATTTGCTGCAGGAGTGGGAGGAGATGTGGCTGGACATGCTGCAGTTGGGCCATGTCCACTGGGTGCAGCCACCAGGAACCTGCGACGAGCCAGTTCAGATGGGACTGGCAAGTGGTCTTGGAGTCAAAACATCAGAAAGGTGCTTTCAATTGTCTTTGGCTCCCCTTCTGAGGCTGCTCTTAAGTTGAGGCTGATGCACCAGGTGATTTTTCTTCAAAAAAATCCAACAGTATTCACATTGATACGTCTTTGAGCAAGTGAACCTGGGCTCTGAGGTCAAGCACCAAGAAGTTGTAGCCAAACCTCATCGTGCATTAAGACCAGCCAGACAGGAGGTGCTACCTGAGTGCTGCTGATAATCCACTCACTTTTCCACCTTGACTGGAAATTGCTGATAGGTCTTTCTGAAGTTCACTTAACAGATCAAATATGGACGAGTTATTTCAAAACAAAAGGCGTTTAGAAGGAATTAGAGGTTGAAATGCTGTTACAGAAATTGAATTCAGTCAGTGTGAAATAATGCTGTTTGCAGATACTTCCACTCACCCAGGGAGGCCCCAAAGGCTTTGAGGAGGGGAGATGGAGTGGAGAGAAGGAAGGGTGAGGGAGGCGCCATGGCTAGCTGAGCAGGGAGTCACAGCAGTGATTTTGCTGAATGAGATTTCAAGTTTTGCATCTTCGCTTTCCTTGTCAAGGCTCAAGGTCGTGGCTGCACTTTTATCCACACACGATTAGGAGGGAAGTATGCTGTCTCCTGCCACGGCCAAAGCAAACACATAATATGGTGTTTCCTTACCCGGGATTCTCCATAGTGGAAGATAACAGGGTTAGGTCAATCAGAGAGTGAGAGTTCCTCAGAATACTCTGTAAGTTTCCTACAATTTGAATTTCTGGAACTTGGTGAGCTAGAGGCTGTGTCTCTAGATTTAATAGCCTCTTAAAGACTTTTTTCTTGATTTTGCCACTTTGTCCCTTGAATCTATAATTTTACCATTAACAATAGCCCATGTCAAGAATTTCTACAGCTTAACTGTGTGTTGTGTGAGGTGGATTAAGACAAATTTTGAGTGATTTTAAAACTAATTAAAGTGCTTCACACTGTAATGTCTTGGTGTTGTTAGAATTACAGTTGCAAGTTTGATTCTATGTAGTGAAATTTTAGGTACAAATGCATTCCTCCCAGCTTTAGAGTATGCCCAGAATCTAAAAACATAATGTAAAAATTGCATGTAAAGTTTACTTTCCATTTTGAATATAGCAGTTAATTATAAATGTCTTGTTTCTTATTTGAGTGTGTAATAATTATAAAAACAGTGAAAGTAGATCTAGTTTGGTTTGTATAACCTGAGAGAAGTTTAAAATTTCGATTGACAGAGCAGTATCAGACATGAGAATATTAACTCTGATTTGAGAAATGGGGGGCTTGCTGCTGGATGATTAATTGTTATGTTTATGACATTTGGATGGAAGGGAAAAACCGGAAATTCCTTTTTGATGCACAGAAGATTGTAGGTGCAACTGGGAACATTTGATAAATAATGTTTACTAATTTATTCTAATGAATGAGAAATACATTACGCCCATTGCTGAACCACAGCAATCAGAATCTTTTATCCAGGGTGTAAGTTCACTGATTTTCATTAGGATCCATTAAGAGCAAAATTGGGCATTATAATTTCATTTTGGCATGGAACTCTGTGCAAGGAGGGGCAGTGGTTAGAAGTTCCTGCTTCATTTTGCTGCAGTGAAGGTGCACAGCGGAGCTGTGTGTATCCGTATGTGAGCTACCCTGACTGCTTAACTGCAGATGTAGCTCTCAGCCCCTTGCTGAAACTCATCCAAAACCCCACTTATGGATTAGAAGAAACAAGAGCTATCAGCAGAGAGAAGGATGTAAATCCAAGCACGAATTTTACTCGTCCATTCTATTAATGTTAAAAGACAATTCCTCAAAGTACTGGGTATGTGATCAAAGTGAAGGGTGGATCCACTCTGCAAAAACAAATTTTAACAGAAGGAGTGTTGATAGCTATGTCTGAAATTAAAAATATGAGGTCACTGATATGTACCCATATATGAAAACCTGGACACAGTCCATCTAAGGCAGCTGCTATATAAATTATAATGATTTACCTACTAGCAGGACTAACCCAAAGCCCTTTTTGCATCTTATTAATCAGAGGACTTTGAAGAATTGTTATACAGATAGAGAAAAGAGTTTCACACATGATTTTCAAGCATAAAAAGACCTTTTTTGAAGCAGGTCAAATGCATTTTCCATCACAAATCTGCTGAAAACACAAGTGTTACTTATTAGTTATTTTGCAATTTTGCATATACAACTAAATTTCCAGGGAAGCTTCCTAACCCTGTTGTGCGTATTAAATAATTCACTTTAGTAAATAATTTGTGTAGGTTTATATTATCCATTCAGTAATAAAAATAAAATACATCAGAGAAGGCAGAGAAGGATTTTATAGAAGCATTGAATGGTTTGGGTTCTAAGAGACTTTGTAGGTCATCTAGTTCCAAGAGTGTGGGACACTGTGCCATGGGCGGGGACATCTTGCACTAGGTCAGGTGGCTTGAAGCCCCAGGCAGCCTGGCCTTGAGCAGTTTCAGAGATGGGTCATCCACATCTCTGAGCAAGTTGGACCCGTGTCTGACCACCTTCATAGCAAAGAATTTCTTGCTTCTGTCAAATCTAAACTTGCCTGTGGTCAGTTTAGAGCTTGTTTAATTTGAGATCGAATCTACCTCGGCTGGATTTCCCCCGTCCCAGTGTTTGAAGATGTAGAGACACTCTCCCTTGAAGCCTGCTATGCTAGTGAAAGCACTGACACCCTCACTCACCCTGTGCAGGTCGCCCTGGATGCCTTAGGATTTAGCTTTTATATTTTTCGGATCCTGTACTACTTTAGTTTAACTCTAAAGCTCCATATAGCCTGTTAGCTCCTGTTCTCCCATTCTAGTTAGACATAACAAATCCTCCCTAGGCCTGAAACTCAAGGACACCTCACTGCCTTCAGGCCCTGAGAGATGTAAACAACAGAAGGGGGGAGAGAGCAAACTTGGGGTAAATGACTTCATTACCTGAAGCTGTAATTGGAGGATTAACTCTGATATGTAAATTGATCAAAATTTATAAAAATGTAGAAAAGTCATGACCAGTCATCCATTTTGGGTGTAGCCTCTCCCAAAGAAGCCTTTGACTGCCCAAGATGTTGAAGGCCCTTCAATAAATACCCATTTTATTCTCTTAATCTTGTCTGGCTTCTGTTCTAGGTAGCCACTCCAAGGCATCACCCTCATTCTCAAACTGTTTCAATTTTGACATGTAAATCTTTTACAGACCTACCCCATTAGTCTTTCCAAGAGAGTCAGTGGTAACTTGGTTGTCAAACAGCAGAGTCATACTTGAAAATAAAACCACCAGTCTTTTAAAAAATTTCCTCTGATTTCCCTATGAAACTTAACAGCTCCTATTTGCTAATTTTTCTAAATGAGCTAACTTATTTTTGAAGTAAATTGATTTGGTACCTGAAAGCAAGATTTCTTTAAGAGTTAAAAAATACTTTAATACTTTTGCCCTGGGAAAGAAATACACTTGCATATGGAAAGGTTTTATCATAAATGCAACTCCAGTACACATATGGACATTGTTACTTTTGACTCCTGATAGTCCTTGATGTGTAAATCATGAGCACACTGACTGGGTTTTTGACTTTCAGGTTCAGTTGTTAGAAGGTTCCTTTTTCAGAAGGGAATTTTCTAAAGCACAATTGTATTTAAGTAGTTTTTTACATAATAGTCCCCAAACATGACAAGTTCTGGCATTATTCAGACAGTTTTACTCTCATCTAAGTTTACTCTCATCAGAAATAATGATTATTTGGAAGATGAACTGACTTTAATAACAATGAATAAATAAACCTAAAGCTTCTCAAATTGTACAAAAGTCATCATGTAGACAATTTATCCTTACGTTGAGTATATCTCACTTTCTTTGTCATGATTATGACATAATAGAACCATGTCTCTTGAGCTAACTTCAGAGTAGCTTGTCTGACAAAACACCCTAATAATTCAATATGCAGCTTCCTCAAGTCACAGTTAGGCGAAGAGCAAAATGAATTCATCTTTGCTGGCTTCTTAGCCAGTGTTTTGGACACTGTGAGTATGTAAGTGAGTTTCAGGGTAACTCAGATGCACGTTAACTGCCTCATGGTCAATGTCTGGAGCAAGTAACTGGGCCTGTAGAGAGCCGCAGCTCCTCTCCTGCCTTGCTTTTGTTCTGGCAGGAAAAGTTCATGAATTGGAAATCTGTGTTTTGCTTTATTTGGGAACAGTCCGTGAGTAAAAATTGTGCTCCATGCTATGCTTGGACCCAACATGGAGCTCGACCGTGCAGAGGGTAGGAGGTGACAGTCATCCCATCTCACTCGTGCTTGGCCAAATGAAATACATCCCTGCCCTGGCACAAGAACTGTCTGTGTGTGAGCCCTGCAAAGGTGTTTGTGCTCTGTGATACGATATTTAATGAGGCGAGGCTGGTACTGTTTCTAGATAAGGT
This sequence comes from Pomatostomus ruficeps, assembly GCA_013400735.1. Taxonomy (NCBI): domain Eukaryota; kingdom Metazoa; phylum Chordata; class Aves; order Passeriformes; family Timaliidae; genus Pomatostomus; species Pomatostomus ruficeps. The sequence continues at coordinate 13,054 of VYZT01044878.1, forward strand.
AATCACTCCTTGAAGTTACCACTACCTACAATTTTACTGAATTGATAACCAGTACCGGTTCTGCTCGCTGGAGACTAACTTCACAGAAGTATCATAGAGAGAGTTGAAAATTGATTAATTTCCAACTAGATCTGATAACTGAGTATTTAATGCATAGGATTAGCTGGCTGTTTACCTGTGCTAGCTCAGATGGTGCAATTTAAGGTCACGCAGTGCTGCATTGGGCTATCCAAGCTCAGCGGGCTGAGTTAATGTGCCTGCAGTGTTTCTAGTATTTGAGTTAGAATGTTTATAAACTTTGCATTAGGTCATTATTTTGCCATTTATTTTGCCACAATTTAAAGAGCCTTGATAATTACAGATCTCCTTGAGATCTGGATGCTTATTATGATGCATCCCTTTCATTATTTCTCCTGAGCAGTTCTTACACCAGCACAAGTGGGAGGTAGCAAAGATGTTCCCTACTCAAATCTCAAGACAGATAAATTTTCTCTTAGACAGATAATGTCTTAGTAAAACCAGATTGTGGTCTCCTTTTGCCATCATGTATTTCTGCCTGATTCATCACACACACACAAAAATGCTATAGGTACTATAGGTAATATAAGTCTGTAATTTTGCAACAATGTTGGACTTAAATACTTGTGAAGTTCACAGTTATATAATGTTCCATAACCTTTCTCACAAAGCCAAATTCATAATATGGGATGTTACAATAATTTTACAAATATATGAGATCAAGCTTTACAAGTCTTTGTTTAGCTCATAGGTTAATATTTCTCATGTTTTATAAGGAAACAACTGAACAATAGGGATAATCTGGATTCTGTTTCAGAGACCAAAAGGACAAATAATGAAAATAATAAAGGGAAAACAGGTTGGCTTTAAAAATTTAAATATTCTATGTCTTTGAAATATCATGTGACCCCTTCAGTTACTCAACCCAAAAACACTTTAAGGGCTGTCATGTAGCTAAATAGTGCTGACATTAATGAGCTAAAATCTTCTCTCAGTTTTACAGTATAAAAAACATATGCATCAGTATTTTGAAGTCAAAGGATTCCATACTTAGACTGGTGCAACTGAAACAAAACATTGGTGTAACATTCCTCCTTCCAGGTATCTGGTTTTAATCAAACTATACTCCTGGCCCTCAAGTTTTCTTTGCTGCAGTGGAAGGTAGGCAGGAGTGTTTCATTTAAAATGCTTGGTTTATATCAGGATTGCACAAAAAACTGTGTATCTTGTCCTAGCTACCTCTAATTGATAAACTGTAGTAGTTCCCTGAACTGTGTTTCTGAACTATGTGTTCTCTCAGAGGCAAGTCTTGCTCAAAAACAAGTGTGGTTCTGTTTTTTCCCCCTTCCAGTAGAGTTCAGTGAAACCAGGTGATTGGCAACTGTTATGATAAGGTAGAGAAGAGGATGAAAGCTAGGACTGATTGAACAGCTGTGAGGGGCTCTGTTCCAATTGTATTTTGATTACTGATAAGATAACCCTCCCTTTTCTCCCAGTGATTTATCTCATTCAAATTACAATAACACTGAATTGCCATCAACAACAAATGCTGTGAAGTTTCAAGTTTCTCTGACTCTAGTGTAGCAAAAACCCAAACGTGCTGATTACAAGTTTTCATGTTACATTTCTAAAAATGGATAAATCACTTATTGCACTATGTGATCTCATACACTTCATAAGCCTGTTTTTTGTTTCATTTGAGATAAAACTGCTCACTTTCTGATATTTCCAAGCGGCATAATTCTAAAATTATCTGAAAGCATAAGTTGTTGGGGGTTTTTTTTTGGAGGGGAGGGTATTGATAATTTGTATGTCTCTTTATTCTTCTTCTAATATGAAATCAAAGACTTACTGGTAAAAATAGTTTGGAAATATTAGAACAGTTTGAATATAACTGAAAGACAGATACTCTGACCAGTTAAACTAAAAGATGTAACAAAACAAATGTTTCTGCAATTATTTTTCTCCCCTTCAGGTGAAATGCTAAAAAGAAAAAAAAGACGAATTAGTTATCCTTGTTTCGTTTTGTAGAAGTTTAAATTGTATCAGAGGCTGATAGCAAGTTATTTTTAATTAGGGTGGATGACTGAACCATTCTCCTCACTAAGGGCTAGGTCCTAAGGTCACAGTGATGTCTGAGGTGTCAATGAAAGAAAAGAATTGCGGTATAAAGTAGTTAAATCCTGGGTGGGGGGAAGAGAACTGTCATCCTTCAGGCTATTGGCCATTTTACTAAGCATTAGACCTGGCATGGGTCAAGCTCACCTGATTTCAGACTCGTGTTTGCCATTATATATGGAAATACCCCACTGAAATATCCCACTGTATGGCAGCCACTGTCTCGTCCGGGTGGGGACCGGGCTCCCAAAAAGTGTGTGGTGCCTTTAGTGGTGCCTTGTCCATGCTTATATCACTGGTTTTGCCAAATAGCTCTGCTGGCTCATGCCTTGTAGGAAGCTCTCTTGGTTTCCTGCCAGTCCCTGCCTTTTCCTTAACTGTTTGACTGGGGCAAAAGTCACCATCTGCACTCACAGCAATAAAATGGGGAAGCTAAGGGAGAGGTTGGAAGTCAAAATACCCACTCCTTTCCTTGCATGTATCTAAGAATTCAGCAGATAATTACTCAAAGAGTAATGACTAATTTACACCTGGGATTATTTAGAAAGATACACATGCAGATATACAGAACAGGCACAATATGCATCTGTGTAAGCACCAAATGCATGTGCAAACATGCAGCCACCTGATCCTCTGTAGCCAAAGTAGAGGCCTGGCGAGAGAAGAAGGAAATGTTCTAGCCTGACGTTGTGGGAGGCACTGCTCCCAGTTCAGCAAAATCCCTGTTTGATGGCATTGACTCATCTTTTATCTACTGCTGGGAGATCTACAGCGAGATTGTATCACTGCTGGCAGAGGAATGAAGGTCGAGAGTTTTGTGCAACCATCAACCCACTCATTGGCTTCACGAGCGTGTCGTGACGAGCAGCACTCCCCATATGATCCAGTCACTCCGCAAAGTCACCAGGAATAGGACAGGGCCAGATCTGGATCCTGCTGAGGAAACTAGGAGACCTTTCCTCTGGTTTTTGGAGAAACTGATGTGCCCTTTTGACAATTACCAACAAAAACAGTCTTGGCTGGTGTGTGTCATTGTGGAGTCTGTAACAGGGATGTAGGCCAAAACCCACAAATTTTCTAAGTTGTTACACAGACAAACTCCCTCTCGCTAAAAGGATTAAAGATAGTTTGCCTGCTAGTAGATAAGGAAAAAATAAGATGGTTTTCTTTTGTTATGTTCTCCTCCTGACAAACTCTGCTGAGGGAACACAGACATAAAACAAGGTTTACAGTGGAATACCAACCATGGATAAAGCAAACTTCAGGATCTGCCTGACTGTATTCATCATAGCTATAGCTGTGGCTTTCTGGCTTCTTCTTTAATGAAGAACTGTGGTAAAAATAAACCAAATCTACATTCCTTGTGCATGCATATCTCCATGGATTTCACAGCAGGAATTTGGCCCTCAGTGTGTATATATACCATTAAGTTACAATTCCATTAGCAAATTAAATAACCATGTATTAAAACGAAGGCAAGAGTTAGGGACTGGTTTTCTTCTGTAAATTTGCCAACTTGGTCTGGCAAAGTGAATGTTCTGACACAAGTCAGACTGGATCAACAGACACATCAGTTAATAGAAGAAAGACCATGCAGAGTCTACAGAAAGGCACATTGAAAAAGGTCAAATACTTCAAGCTTGGACACTGGCAGAGAAGGGGGACTAAGATGAAGCAAGCGAGTCAGGAATGTGAATTAAAGCTAGTTAAAGTGGTTATTAGGAGCCTCTAGCCCACAAACCCTGAGAAATTCAACCTCCATCTGGTTTCAGTGATCATCACATTCATTACAATATGATTATTTTTTAAGATATGGAGCATTTCAAACTGTTAGTTTTGGTCACCTGCAACACTTAATAAATGTGGGAATCAAGCATCAATAACAAAAGCAATGACATCTCTTTTACCTTCAAAATACCACCTCATACAGCATTTCACAGACAATGCTGGTTGTAATGTGCAGTGGTTGGCTGTATAGGGCTCATTCATTTCTGTTCAAAGCTACAGGTATGACTACAGTTGAGGATGTGTCAAAAGGAAATGGGAAAATTATCTCAGGGCAATTACTGAAGAAATTCTCTGGGAAATTACTGAAAAAAAGATGGAGTAATGTTACATCTTTGCCATAAAAATAACTGCACAGATCATAGAGGAAGTAAAAAAAAAAAAAGACTTTAAGAACAGGCAACCATTACCTGTCTGCATAGGTCATGGATAGGCCAACATTTAATAGGAACACAAAAACCCAAAAAACACACACAAAAAAAAGGAAAATAATTGGGCTATGCCTAGTAGACAGTATTAATCTCATTGATTTATTGCATGCATTCATCATTTTCCTCTTGTCATTACAATGCAATCTTTGTTGTAAATCTTGGTTTTTGTTATCACTGATCATCCACGAACCTTGCCAGCACGGATGATCGACTCTTAGCAGAATTGATGGATGCCAGTGCCCTTCTGGGACTGAGCCCTGTCCTTGCTCTCTCTCAGCAGTAGTCACTCACTGGATACGGAAGACACTGGATAGCAAACACTTCAAAACTAAGGAATTTGAGGAAGTGGAATACTTAATTTCTATTGATTGTGCAAATGCCATTGCTTTGCGCTTCAACACCCTATTCCAATCTGGCCTGTAAATTCATCACTGGATGAATACATATCAGTTAGAATAAACAGCAGAACTGTAAAAATTATGTAGGATTTCACCTCCTACTTGTGATGTAGCTCAAACCTACCTAAATTAGTTGTGATTGAGAATCATCTACACACAAATGACATTTTTCTCCTCAGCCTATATTCTCAACCTAGTTCCTGACAGGGAGAAACCTGATGTCACATGATTTGAAATACATTGCTTGGACCATATTTAGGCCTAATCTTTTGGGCAACAGACCCTAGAAGTCTAGTTGTTGTCTGCAAAAGTCAATCATGTGACAATATGACACATACTGAATTAAAACCTAGGAGAAATGTCCCATTCTTAGTGAAGGCAATGGAATTTAACTTTTAGATTGACTTTTAAATTGCCTGTTCATAAAAAACACAACAGTGTTACGTTTAACATTCTTGCTTGCTCTGAAAGTCACAGAAAATTAAAAGAAAAAGAAAGCTATATATATTTCCCTGCACAGCCACACCTGGTCCTTTTAAGTTATAGTGTGGAGACTTATGAACAGTGGAGATGATGATGTAATTTACTCTTGGCCATAATAAACCTTAGACTCCAATGCTATGATCTCACATTTTTCATGAATATTAGAAAGAAAAGAAAACATCAATCACCATCTGTAAATGTGAATATTTAGAACTCTGCATTAGCAAAATCATATCAGGCTTCCTTGAAGCCAAGTAGCCGTGTGCCTAACTGATCTCATTTGCATTTTCATCAGTTCTACCTTTGTGTAACATCAACTTCAGCAGACACTTGTCTCTGTGCTGCAGTCACAAAGGGCAGAATCGTACCTATATGAGTTCAAACCAACAAAGATGAAAAAATTACAAAGGTTTTTGACAGCTATATTATAAGAAGAATGATCAGATACAGATGACAGCAAAGCATTTCTAGCCAAGAGAGTTTTAAGACAAGTTAAGCAATCAATCATCTACATCACTCGCTATTCAGCAAGTCGACATTCAACATCTGAATCAGTCATTACAAAGTAAAGAGAATTAGTAAAGTCTCTTACAAAATGCAAATAAGTGAACTGGAGGACAATAGAGTCAAATTCTAGAACTTGGCAGGAAGCCATAAGAATTATTTTGACAAGGCTGCTTGGGGTAATTTGATTGTTACATTTAAAAGAAAAATAATTTTAAAAAAATGAGTTTCAATCTTGAGCAGTACAGGTTTGTGATATAAATGTAGAGTTATATTTAGTGACAAATGTGTAGAATAAGGAACAAAATATATTGTCTGCTCTGATGCTTTGCTACACTGTTACATGAATTAACTATATTTGGTGATAGTGAGAGTTTTTCCAAATAAACACAAAGAATACAAAAGCTAAAAGCTATCCCAAATGGTATGCAACTATCAGTGTTTGTCTTCCTTGAATATGTTGCCCACTAATGTTTTTTCAGAGTTTCAACCTGCTTCAAAATCCACCTGGTGTAAGTGAACATCAAAAATAGGTTTAACATCTGTGGAGCTGCAAAGCTGCAGGTGTGAAATTCTGTAAAATCAGAACTATCACGATTACATAGGTCCAAAAAATCCCCACCTAATATCTTCCTTGTTAATACAAAGGAATGAGTGGAAAAAGAAGGAGAACTAGTTGAAAATTAGGCAGAAACTTTTCTTTTAACAGCAGTTTCCCCTTGATTTCTAACAGTATACAGGATGCTATCTTACACTCACTCCTCTGTTGGAGTAATGGTGGAATATGGGGGTGATCTTACTGAAACTGAAAAGCCGCAGAAGGTAGCTGCAGTTAGGTGAATCCTGGACATACAGGCATTTGGCATCTGCCCTGAGAGGAGTTACAAATGTCCTTGGCTTGCACATGTGGCAGAATTGACACAAACATTGCACGGCTGAAGCTCTGGCCATGCCCTCTGGCCATCAGCCCTTGGATGCTGATGTATTCACTCCCTGTCTCATCTGTCTTCATGGCTCCATCAATAGAACCGCTCCTGCTCCTAAAACTGTGCGTTTGCCTTCATACTTCACAGGATCAGGGCTTGAGCCATGTAGGATTTGTCATCACCAGGAAACTTTCTTATTGATGACTGACAAGTGCAGACATGCCTTAAAATGATAGAGATGGTTTGGCTTTGGTCCTGATATAAGTATAGATAGGCGTAAAAAAAGTGTGTTCTCATTAATATTTATACTATTATGGTCTGTATTAACTTTTGGCAAAAGTACTTTTCAGAAAAGTGCCTAGGACTTTGTTAATGTTGGAATAGCTAAGATGATTCTGTGGATCCTTGTACTTAAAAAAAACCTGTCCATAGCAAATGAAAAAGCTCTGTAAAGAATATCAGAACTAGAAAATTACTCTAGTTTAAAAAGAAGCCAGTTTACTTTCTCTAGTTTCATTCTTGTTCCAAGCAAGGGAACAATATGCCGCCTGTGTGAGAATGCTCAGAAGATAATACATTTAAGAATAGATGCTTCATACTATTTTATCTCATCAGTCATTCTTATCCCTTTTCTCATAACTTACAGATCTGTATGAAATAGTTTCTCCTGCTGGAAGTAGGAGATTTTGTGTTTAGATGTGTTTTTTATCATCTGGTTATCCTCAAATTTATCCTTGCAAATCTCATTGATTGAACAAAATTGAACTTTGTCCAACAGTTGATGTGCTACATGGAGAGAATTTTACCACCTAAAAACTCATACAGGCTTTTAATTGATTTCACTGTTGTTTTGACCTCTGTGTAGAGCTGAATCTCACAAGCAGTTTGAGTGCTTGAAAGAAAAACATTCAAGGGCCCAGGTACATAATGCTTTCACTTGTTTCTACACAATAAGCATAAATTTCTAAATTGATATCTGTACAAGTCAAAATGTCTCAATTTAATTTGACGATATTAACAACAGAAGCATTACCTTTATCTTACAGAAATGTTGGAATCCAACAATATAATCAATTTCAACGGTCTAGCTAACAGCTCCAGTTACCATACGTTCCTCCTGGATGAAGAACGCGGCCGGCTGTATGTTGGAGCAAAGGATCACATATTTTCTTTCAACCTGGTTAACATCAAGGAATACCAAAAGGTACTTTCATTCATGTTCTGTGCAATGTAAATAGATGCTTTCAGTGTTAGAGACTCGTTATTGCTCAGACCATGTTGTGCTCTGTCAAAATTATGTAGTTAGTGTTTGGAAGTCAGGAATACTGTTACAACAAAAATATTTGCTGACTCTGTGAAGAGAAATTTATAATGAACCTATGACCTTTTACTATATAATCTACAAATTTTTTTTCAGATGACAAAAAAAAAAGTAAATGATAAGTGAATAGTCCAGCTATTTTCCAAACAAGACATACTTTCATGGCAACTGCTAAGAAAAGCCAAACATCTATTATGACAGTTTACGCAGAAAGGCCTTACTGCTCTGTATTTGTTTGCAGATAAAAGAAGCTATTTGGGAGTCTAGGTGTTGATTTTTCTTCTTAGACTCAGTGCTTATAGGCACTCTGCTCTGCTGCTTTCAAACCAAAATAGTTCCAGTGTTAATAAAAGAAGAATAAGTCCATAAAATATTGCCATTCTTTATGGAGGTTATAATTTTCCAGTAAAAGTTGGTGACTAAGTTGGAGTCTAAATAAATAGTTAAGTTTTCATTTATTTTAGTAAGACAAAATGTCAAGAAGGTAAACAATGGGATGGAGGTTTCATTTGTTATATTAAGTATTTTGATGGCACATTTTAAAATCCAGAGAGTACCCTTTTATGAGAGATATATTGCTTCAATACCCAGGGATTATTTTTTTTTTCTTAGTGTTCCTGACCTTTTGGCCATTGGACTATTAGCTTCCTAAGATGATAGCAATAAATACCTTGTGTTTTCTGTTCAGAGGGAAGACAGGCTATTCATTTGTATTCTCTAAGGATAAGAGGATAAAAGGAAAACTGGGTATTTTCTTTTCTATTCTCTTTAGAGCAGCTATAAAGGAAACTAGCTATTTATTTGAATTCTCTGAGGGATCAATAGCTTAATGTGCAAAACATCTGGAATAATTAAAGGAAAGAAGGTGTTTCCATTGCAGAAAACAACTCTGTAGAATGGGAGGGATTGTGTCTTACACACTTATATATTCAGATACTTTTAGAACACTATTTGACTTTATATACAAGTATTAAAATATTAAATAAAGAATTGCTGTCAGTAACATGGAAATGTATGTTAGCAACAGACTTAAAGAATTTAGACTAGATTTAAGAATAGGCAAAAGGCTTTAAGAGTTTGGGGATCTGTTTATTATAGACAGGAGAGCCATGTGAGAAACTTCAATCAAAATTACAATGCAGCCAGTGCTATACTTGAGCTCAAACGTCACTAGTTAGTGCTTCTACCATGTAAAAAACTCCTCAGGTTTCTGTCTAAATGCTGATGGCAACATCAAAAAGCCAGTTTTTTCAATGTATTAAAACCAGTTCGATTTAGCTGTCTTTTAAATCACATTAGAAGAAAAGGTTTACTGTGAGACTAAGGAAAAAGAACAGCTGGCTTGAAATACACTGGTTTGAAAAATACTGAGATTTTTGCCCAAAACTTGAACTAAACTTGAACCGGTCCTTTTGGGATATCTGAGAAGTTTGGTTAATGTTTTTCAACCTAGTAAATTTAAATTTTCACATCTCTGCACATTTTAATCTGAGAATAGCAACAGGAAGTAGTGGGAATCCTCTGAGAGAGAATGTGCTCATAAAATTTTCAGCCTTATTTTATAGACTTACAATGTTCAATTGCTGTTTGGATTTCGCTAAGAAAATTTTGAATTTAAAAAGTGTTCCAAACTGTATTTTAAAATATCATCTATAACATCTCCTTTGACCCCTTTGGTCATCCACATTCCATCTTTTTTTTTTAATATTTTGCCTTTTGCTTTCTATTAACAAACTATATTGAACACCAAGACTGTAATCCAGACTTAAGGCCATTCATATTGCATTATCTGAGGCTCCCAAATGAATAGCCTGGCATTTTATGGGAAGATCATGTTTTATTCTATATGTAATTCCTAAAAGCTTTTAAAAGAAACATGAATAATTGACTGTGAGGGTCTCTGGATTTTCTCTGTATGAGGTGAGATCCATTTTCTGCTAAGCAAACACTACAGAAAACCTAGATTTAGGATTAGTTGTGTTAGGGTAGCTCTATAGGAACAGCATAAACATTTCTATTTTGATGGTGTGATACTTTTGAAATACCATGGCTCCTTTTTTATTATTTAATTAACTGAACTAGTGGATGAGTGAACTATTAGATACGCTGAAGAGGCAATCACCTCATTTCTGATGCTGTGACTTTAATGTGTGATTGTATTTCCATTACATGAGATTTAAAAGATTAAGAGAACACTCACTTAATGGAGAGTCAACCCTCTTACCATTAGCACTGGAGATACACAGCTGAAATTCACAATGCAAACTGTATTTCAAGATTCTTTTTCTGTGACACCTATTATCCTTGGTTTTGTTCCCAATATTTCATTCCTTCGTTGTCAAATTTTAAGAAAGAAAAAGAAATAAGGAAAAGAATGGGGGGAAGATAAACTGGATAAAGGGACTGTAGCATTTGGCCTGCAATTTGTGAATGCTGAAGCATGAAATAACACAATGTGATTTTTGTTTTGTGTCTTTAGATTGTTTGGCCTGTATCACATTCCCGAAGGGATGAGTGCAAGTGGGCTGGAAAAGATATTGTGGTAAGTACAAATCTTTTTAGCATTTTTTTTCCTTTTATAAAACATTGTAAATATTTTATTATGTCCTACTGTGGTAATTCTTAAAGTATTTTTCATACTCTGTGAGGTCACACATCTGATCACAACTTCACTCTTGAGTTTGCTCAGTCCTCTTACATAGAAATTTTATCTTCATGACCAAGAGTTTCAAATTATAAATGGAAATCATGCAGATGAAATAGAATTTATATACCAAAAAAAAAATAAATTCAGTAAGAAAGAGAGAAGAAATATCAGAATGAGAAATGTTAACCCTTGAATATTCATCTCCTGATAAGAAGGTACATAATATTTTGACCCATTTTTACCCTGCTCCAGGTCCCAGTCCTCAAGGGAGTTCCAAGAAGTGCTTTCTCTTTGTAGCATCTCTCTGGAGCCAGTGGGTTCCCCAGAGCTCCTTCCTGGATGGAGTTCATAGCAATATTGAGGTCAAAGTGGTTTTAACATTCTGCATCAGTTTTGGTGCCTCAGGAAGGACTCTCTTACACTTGGCATCATTTTCTGAACATTTTCCTCATTCCTGTGCACATCATATTCCCTGTATTTATGAGGTAAGAGAGACATAGCCAGTAGCCCCCAAATAGCAATCATTCCACACTGATAATAACTGTCTTCTTTATAGGAACAGTGTGGGAAATAGGGCTGAAGAAGGAGAAAAACAGATAAAAAATACATGCATGCAATAAGCCAAACAAATACTTGCATAGCAAAGCCAAATGGGAAATCATCGTGGCTGCCAAGGTATAAGTGAGAGTGGAACTTGGCCCCATGTGTATTTGCTATTGGCCTGATTTTCAGAGATGATTCTGTAAAATATTCATAATGCCAACCACATGCCTCGAGAGAGCTCCATTTGAATAATTTCCTAGGTCATAATAAAAATAGTCTCATCAGTCTTTACCTAGGCCATAGAGGACAGTTGTCTTCAAAAAAAGCCATCTGGGAACAGTAGACGTAGATTGGGTAAAAACTAAGAAATATGGGCTAAGCTAAATATGTGATGGGACAGCTGAAATGCCAGATACCTAGGCCATCTCATTACATAAAAATAATACATTTAAATTAATCCATGCTCATGTCCACAAATAATTTTCAGGAGTACTTTGCAAGGTGAAGCCTAGAATATCTAAATTCAAGGTTAAAAAAAAGGGCTAGTGTTACATATGTGAGCAAATTAACTAACCTTGCTGCTTCATTTTATGTGACATATTATAGTACATTAAGTAAATTTTTTTCATGACTGGAGTAAAAACCTAGAAAACTAGTAAGAGATTCAGTGTCTAGAATGAAAGTATATGCTTATATTTTTTTAATAATTACTTTTAGAAGTTCCCACTAGTAAGAAAGTATGCTTTATGCCTTGCACTAAGCTGATTCTAAAGCAGTTGTTGAAAGCAGAGACACATTCGGGAGTAAGCTGGGAGGTTCAGGTCCCCACCCTCTGACCGTGGCGATCTTGAGAGGACTGTAACTTTTATTCACCCTGATTGTTTTGCTTGCTGTGATGTTGGGACAGCTACACCTGCTGATCAGGAGTAGGAGCAGCCCACAGCACACTGCAGGTCAGCGTGTGACCCTGGCATATGAGCTGCCTCTGTGATGCTGTGCAGTGGAACAGCAGTGCCAGGAGCTGGTGGGAAGGAATGAGCTGGAACAGGAGCACAAAGCTCAGCACACAGGGCAGCAAAATGTTGGTAGAATATGCTAATTTGTTTTTAGAAATATATTTCACATATAAGGTTGTTTGGGGTGGTTTTGCCGCTCTCTTTTTTTAATTTTAGAATTGTCTACAGGAGTAAGTGAAAAATAAAAATAAGATAAAATAAACACATACATGATATGTAATGTGGGTCCAGTTTTCAACAGGCAACTAGAAAGAGGGAGTACATCTCTTGATGTGTTCAGAACATCATATTTTAATATTTACAGTTACCTGTTCTTGCCATAAAACAGTGCATTACAACATATTTAATACAACTGCTTTAATTACAGATAATTTAAAAAACTTATTATTTTTGCCTTATTTATTCCTTAATTGTTCTTTCAGTACCTTGGGAGTGTGAAATATAAAGGCCATAAAAATAACTCAACAGACTCTCATTAGAGAGAACAGGAGAAAAAGAAGACAAATAAAGTGACATACAAACCAGGCTTGATTTAATACTGCTTTCAGCGTGTACCACTTCTAAGATATTATATACTCTTGACTTGTGACCGTTCAAAACTTTCTACATGCCAGTCTATACTTCTGCATTGAGGTCTTTTTAAAAAAAGCCTCCTTTTAATTATTGATCTCCAGGGTAAGTCAGTGCTGAAAATGCAAGTCCCCACTAATGGGCCAGGTGCAGAGCAGCAGCTGCAGTGCAGGCATAACCCCGGCTCTGCCCCACTGCTAACCTCAGCTACGACCTCTGAGATTTCCTCTCCTAATTATGAGCGGTAATTCGGTCTTGTTTGCACTCCTTCCGAGGGATTCCTCTGCTGACACTGTCAGTCATGCCAGTCCCAGCACGGCGGGTTCGTGGCGCAGGACAGTCCATGCGGGGTTTGAGGGGAGCAGCCAGCGGGGCCTGTTCCTGCTTTCCTGCTACCCCTTTGTGACTTAAGCGGTCATTTTAATTTCTGTTTCTTGAAGGGCTTAGTATATGTTAATTACTTAAACTTCACTCACTGTTTAGGTACATAAAACTTGTAAAGTGTGTTTTGGATCTTTTTCCATGTGAGTAAGCTGAGAAGAGATGCTTAAAGACTCACCCCCAGCTATATACTACTTACTTAGACCACGACTTCTCTGAAGAAGGTTAACTGCTACACTTTTTCTCAATATATAGATTTTTTCCAATAAAATGGTAATTACTGTCCCGTGTTAGTACTTAGTATTGCAATATATTTCCATTTCATCAGTATAGAGTATCACAAGCACCAAAGTAACATTGTTCATGAAAAATTAAAGGCTATAAACAATAAATAATATATTTGCTTACATAATTCAACTAAATGAGCAATTCTGTGAGGGTTTCTTGCTATTCTGGACTTCAGTGTCTTATTTGATCTATTCTGGTTTCTGTAAGTCCTGTGAATACTTCTCATGATTCCTGGCCAGACCTTGGTAATGATCAAAGAAGACAAAGTCTCTACAGAATCATTCTCAGCTTTTATACTAAACTTCCAGAACAGTCATGCTGCCAGTCATACTCCTCACTAGTGAGCCTCAATATTTCATTTAGAAATCCAACAGTCACCTGGACCCCTACAAAAACACATGCCAGCCTCTGCATTACATGTGGGTTAAATAATAGGTAACTGAGGGAAAAAGAAAAAAAAGTGGCTACAATTCCATTCTGGCATTCCTGGGATATCATAAACCAGCAAAGCAAAGCTTGGGTGGTTTACAAAACTTGTCAGAAACACTGATTAGCTTTGCAGGTAGGCATAGGGCAAGGATATGTTCCTGACTGGAAACCTCATTTAGTCCTTAAACTATTAATTTGCCATTGCTTTAAAAATTTTGGCTGCTCTTTAGTCAATACATCTCTGCATTAGACTTGGCTGAGGCACTGTAGCGATAGTTCACAAATTACACAATTAATCAGAGAAATTCCTATTAAAGGGTGCAATAGGTTTCTATGACCTGAAAGCTTAAAAGATGTGTTTCTGAAGGGCACCTTAGGATGTTATTTTCAAGTGTGATTTGACTATCCAATTTATTTAGCCACTTTCAAAGATCCCAGGTCAAATTAAATTGTTGAAACCGTCCCTTCTGGCCGTGACGTGTATAAATCTATACAGTTTCAGTGGGTACTTTACAAAGTCACATAGGACAAGCTGCACAATGACAGAGACATACACTTAGCATTCTGTAAGATACCAGCTTCTCCCTGGAAGTTTCTGGTGAGAAATACACATTGATGTACGAACAGATACGAAGAGTACCAAGTCCTTGGGAGCAGCAAATTTCCACATCTGCTCTGTCACATGAACAGACACAGTTACGTACACACCCGTACACCAAGTGTAACTCCAGGGAGAGTTACACTTGGTGTACACAGCTGGAGTGCACCAGCACATTTGCATGTGGGCAAGCACTGACTCTATTATAATTTATAGGAGATAGACATCTACCTGGGCTATTTAATTGCAATTAAATTTTACCTAGTTATTATCTCTTACCTGATTCCAACTGTGCTTAACTTCTTTATACTTAATAGTTCTCTTGACAGCAATTTGGAATCACTTTAGATCAGAAACCTATTTCCAGTGATGAAGCAGCAAAGCTCTTTACACTGCACGTATTTTATGACATAGCCATATTCTATGCAGGCTTCTTTGCATTCAAGTGTGGCTGGCACCTAATTATTCAATTTATTGTTCATGCAAGTAGAATCACATGACTGTAATTTAATTCACCATCTCATTTGTTACAATAATATTTAAAGCCAAAATGTTCATATGCCATCCTAGTTTATTCTTCCTTTAAAGTTTTCCATCCCCTGCCTAAAATACAGGAAGGGAAGGGATTGATCTGTAGGCTTATGGATCCATCAGTGTGCAATGATTTAATTTGGAAAGACAGAAAAACCAAAAAGACCCAGAAAGTAAAAAGTGACTCAACGAGCATCTCTCAGCCATATCTAGTGATACTTTGGAAAAAAACATAGTGTGCAATAATTGAACACTAGTCCCTTTAACTCATTTTATTACTGTTGTTGCCTTAGGGAAAATAGAAAAGCATGGAGGCAGAAAATAAAAGTAATTCTTTTCATCTGTTATTGTAAACAAAGATCTGAAGAGGGAATCTGAAAATTAAATATACAATGGTGGCTGGATCTAGAAAGCATGTTTCTAAATTCATCTGACAGGCACAGTTTTTCCAGTCAAATTACCTCTGGCCCTTTGGGTGTGCCAAAGAGAAGTTCACTCCTTTCTTTCAGGGTTCTTCCTTTGGAGGACACCTACAGCCAAATTTCCGGCGTTTCTGCCACCACCCTTAATTGCCATCCCTTTTCCTTTCTGGCTTTCTGTCTCCAGCATAAGAAGTAAAATTCTGTAGCAAAGGCTAAAGACCCAGGATGCCCATCCAGCCTGGGGAAAAGAGAAAGGTGAATGTCTCCTGGGAAGAAGAGGTAAAATGAGTAAATATCCAAAACAACAGGTCTCAAATGAGTTTGGGGACAGAATTTAGTATGACCTTCAAGAAGAAAAGTGTTTTTTGTGACGTGTAGGATAAATAGTGCCAGAGCATATTCCTTCCTGCTCTATCGACTGTCCCAGTTAGTGTGCTGTATGTTTTAGC
The DNA here is from genome assembly GCA_013400735.1 of Pomatostomus ruficeps. Lineage (NCBI taxonomy): Eukaryota > Metazoa > Chordata > Aves > Passeriformes > Timaliidae > Pomatostomus > Pomatostomus ruficeps. Next base: position 28,912 of record VYZT01044878.1, read on the forward strand.
TCGAGGTCTGCTCACTCCTTCTTGTCCATGTTCTTTATCGTGGACACAATTTCCTACCAAAGCATTCCTGACCGTGTGGGAGACGAGAGAGTGAGACATTTGCAAGCAGTGTGCTGCTGTGATACTGCTGCTGTGGAAAACCGCTTTGCATAGACTGCAAACAAAACAGAAAGACAGATGGGGGGGGAGAAAAACCTAAAACCTACAACCACTTCACTCAGAGGTGAACTGGTCTTGGTAAAAAAGGAGTTAAGGACATTGGAGTCATTCAAAGTCCTGTGGAGCTCGCAAACAGACCTTTCACCACCAGAAACTCAGGGTTGTGCCAGCTCCAGTTCTTGGATGGACCCCCACAACGCACCAGAATAAAGCCTGATTTATGGCTTATTTCAGATGTTGATTCTACAGCTTGTGTTCATTTAGGCATTTGCATGTATTTCTTTCTGTGAACTGACCAAGGCAAATCAGTTACTGGAGGGTAATAACTTGTGTCCTTATACAGAGAAAGAATTAAGTTGGCAGTTGTTCAGATTTTCATATTTTACCCATTTATGTATCATGGGAAGTCATTTATGTCTTTTAGTGTGGGGAACAAATTGATATAGATCAAGGAGAAAGCTAATTTTTCAATTTTGGGCTTATTTTTGTGTTATAGGTGTGACTACAGAAATTTGCTTCTGAAGGAAAAATAGTATTCAGCAGATTTAATGCAGTCTTTCAGAAATGTTTTCTTTGTTGCTTTTGAAATACAAAGTCAGAGTTAGAAAAGGGAAAGTAAAGGAGAAATTAAGGGAAAATCATTCCCAAAATTATGGGGTTTAATTTTCTATCAATATGTGTTCCTCATGAGCCCTCATTTGGCCTTGGCAAAATCTGAGAATTATTTATGGCTGGGTTTCCAGCTTTGCTATTTCAAAATGTTGTTGGGTAATTCCATGTTATGATTTACTGCACTCCAAGATGGACAGAGTAAATTTATTCTTCATACATTTCTTTCCAGAAAAACACATTAACTGGATGACTGGTAGAAATGATGGATATGTTTAGTCCCTGTTTTCTTTCAGGGCTTCAGTCTGAAGCTCATGATGTTACAGAAAAGCCTTTTCTTTGGTGCCAGTCACATTTTAATTTTTTTTTTCCTAAGTTTACTTCACATTGTGTCTATTTTCTTTGTGATTATCTATTGTTTTAATAAAAAGTTAATTTTAAAATTAAGGGTAGGTCTGCTCTGAAAATTGCAATCACAGTTCCTCTATACTCAAGATGTGGTCACTATATGACTATTAATTTAGGCAACAATTAATTTTTTCTGTAGTTCTGTTACTTACATACACCAAAAATAGGTCTACTGAATTTCTTTCTGCTGGACACAAAATATTGTCTTTTTTTTCTTTTGTAATAACTCAGAGAACTGAAGGGAAAGTTCTTAAAATACCTAGGAAATAATATGCAATTTTTTCTCTTCCTTTTTTTGTTTGTTTGTTTGTTCTTCTTCTGACTGATGGTGGAATCTCTGTTGTATTAAATAATCTATTCATCTCTTATTCTCTTAGGTAATTCCCTTAAGATTAAAATTTTCGAAAAACTTTAGGCTACTATACATGTATCATGAAAAAAAATATATATATATAGACAGAGAAAAAAAATCCAACCAACAAAAAGATAACTCCCTCGCCCCCGCCCCAAACCATTCAACAAGGTCACATTTCAGCAATTTCACTTGGGTGCCAAATTTTTACTGAGTGGGAATTTTAAGCTTCTGTCACTGAAGGTTTCTCTGGTTCAGCATCTCTCTGTGGTGTCAGAGCAGTTTAATATCCCCACAGCAATTTCCAGCTTCCCACAGTAAGACACGTGCAGCCCCCCTGAGGAGCTTCCACAGTGCATTTATTTACAGTCACACACTGCTAAGCCACTGCCCCTTGGAGGTGCCACAGTCTTTTGCTTCCTTTCAACACTTGGGAGTTTTACCTTCGCTTTCAACACCCGAGTTTGGAGTGTGCTTATCTGAGGTGCCTGTGAGTGGAAGTCACGAGAGGCTGTGCCTGTACTGTGCTGACAAAAGGCAAAGCTGACTGATGGGGAGCCTTGGTGTCTCGTGTGCCTGTAACAGGCTTGGCCACCCATTCCTCTGGACTGCTCCGCCTGATCAGCAGGTGTTGGTCCTGTGGGCGGGGTGTAATCTGATTTCTCCAGGGGACAGGTGATTGCTCCACCCAGATAGAAGAGATAGATGAGAGAGACTTCTTAGATCTTGGCTGTGGTTGGAGCTTAAATTCCTGCTGGGCTTGGTGAGACTGCTTGAGCTGAAACCCAACACTAGTGTTCATTTCTTTGCTAATAAAGCTGTGCTCATATTGTGGGGCAAGTTTACTCTGTGGAACCAAACCGTTTGTAAAAAGTTATGGTCAGAAAAGGACTAGCTTCTGCTTGACCTCAAAGCTTCCCAATATTTTGAGTTATTTCTTAAATGCTCTTCTGTTCCTGAAAAAAATTACTTTGTTCTGTACGAAGTGCATACTACTGAAAAACAACAATTCAAAATAAAGGAAGCTTGCTAGAACTTATGGAATGGTTTAATGTACAACAGTCATCTATGCCTGCAAAACCCAAAACCCCACTTGTTTGCTGGACTACATCCACAGAAGACTTTGGTTTATCATGTTAACTGTGCATTAACCAGATGTACAAAAATCTGACATAGTCATTTAATCAGGTATTTTGTGCTGCAGCCTTTTCTTGGCATCCCTCTAGCTGTTCACAGGTCTGGAAAATTTATTATATGCATCTTCTGAATGAAGATTTCAGGGCTTGAAACGTGTCTTGTAGTTTGAACATACTGAATGCAGAAAAAAATTGTAGAAATTTTACTTCCAAAGATCACTAGGTCATTAGTGCTAATGACAAAGATTTAGAGGTCTGATGTGTCAAGGGAGGCATCTTCAAAGTCTGGCTTCTAATGACTTCTCTTAATGGCTTCTGGCTTAAGATTGTTTTCAGGACAGACCCTAGGGAATGTCCCACCCAGCTCGGCGACCTCCCTGCTTAGCCTTAGTGGTAAACCCTGGGCCACATGACCAAATCCCCATAGTGACCCAGATTTCCAAGTGGGAAGGTGGGCAGGCAGGGAGACATTTTGTGTTTTGCCCTCACTAACACAAAGGCAGAAGCAGAGAAGCTTTCCATCTGCTGTGCAAGTGTGCTGACAGTACAACTGTTGGCTAATATGCCTTGCAGTTTTGTGGCTTGAAGGAATCAGGATATATCTGCTTTTTTTTTTTTTTTGCTGGCTTTTTTTAATCATCTGCTTTCTTGGCTTTTTTTTCTTGTCTTGACGCTTTAATGGTTTAAATTCACGCAGACATCCTGCAACTTGAGTAAATTATACACTTTAAATATTCTCAAGAACTCTTGTCATATCAAAAAATCAGACAGATAACAGGCATAACTTAATTGGAAAGATAACTGGAAGCACAGTAAGCTTTACTATGCAACCAAAAATGTCTTATCAACCCTCATCAGTCTGAAGCTTCTCAGGGCATATCTTGTCAGCAGAGAAGAATTTTGGTATGAAACTAATCAATGGTTCCTGTGCAATGCTGGCAGTGGTCATCATGCCGAAGAGTAGAGTCCTTAATGACATCTTCAAAGGAGTCAGATCTTTCAAACCACAACACCATATAAAGTCCTGTAGATCACAACCCAGCATAAGGGCCACTGAATCTGGGGATCTGTCACCTTTGAACAATTAGGCATGTTCTTACTTTGTATTTGATTGGTGTGTGTGTGATGAGTGCACACTGCCTGTAAGGCTCTGACAAAGGGGGGGATGTAACCACCAAGAAGTGAGTTAATAGAAACCCATTTCTGTAACACAGACCCCAATACTTCAGCTGCTCCACTTGCTTCACTCAGCACTGCAGACTGGCTTTTTCAGAGGGTAAGGCTATAAAACATTGATCCTGCTAATTGCAAGGTACAACAATGACAAAAAAAGGGTATAAATGATGGTATTGATCCCAGCTGCAAGGGGTACAGAGTCACAAATCACAGTTTGCAAATGTTTTCCTGCCAGCTGTCCTCCCCCTCTAAAATCATGCACCTGCCTATACAGGTTCAGCTGGAAGGTTATCTCATGGAGTACAGATGCCAGGCAGGATTTCCCCACCCATTAGGGCTTGCATATAGCTCCCAGAACTTGGGGACTTTCCTGTTCCTGCCAGTATTAACACAATAGCTTTGCATCACTGTTGCCAACCAGCTTACTCCAATAAAATGAAATTTTAAAAGACCATTTTGTTTTAACAAGACCCCAATAATTTGCTTTGTTCACTGCTTATTCTGGGCCTGTTGGAGCAGACTGTGCACTTGGAGCAGTATTTTTCCAAATATTACTGTAATAAAAAGAGGGACACAGCAATAATTTTTAAATCATGTTACTGCGTTTTACAAAACCTTGCACCCAAACAGAAGGATCTGAAGCACACATGATGCAGAGCTCACCCTGAAGAGGCTTCCTCGCCCATGCTCACTGACATGCTGAAGTCTTTGCCGGGTCTAGCTGAGAATCCATCATCTGTGTATATGGCAATCACACATATATTTATTGCACTAACACTTCAGAAATATTTTCCTTCAAACAATGCTGCTCCATGCTGAAAAAGAAATCTGCCAGTACCGACTGAACTGATGGAGCCGGCAGTAGCCCACCAGTGAGAGAAAGAAGTTAAAAAGCACCCTGATAAGTCCAGAACATCTTTCAGCAGTGTGATAAATTTGAATGACAACAGTAATATCAGGGATTACTTATTCTCCATGGATATCCCTGACCTCATCACTTGAAAATTCAACTAATGGGACAGAAGAAGGAAAAAAAAAGTAAACATAATAATTAACCTTATGCATGGAACTTTATATGAAAGCTGTCCATCCATTTTGATTTAAGACACAAAACACGTATTTATTTTGCTTGTCCAGCTGTTAGATGATAGTTCTTAATCCCCTTGTCCATCCAGTTTAGACAAAATCTTATGATATTTTAATCACTTGGCTATGTGAGAAGGCTGATATAAAGGAAGAATGTATTACTGGGTCTGATGCTTATCTGGATTAAATCAGCAGAAAACTGTTGAAGCTAATGATACTGTAAAGGATCATTTAGCCTTCTACTTATTGCCCTGCATAATCTGACCATTTGCATTTGCTGTAACATCTAAGAAGCAGTATGGACATCAATGTTAATTTCAAAAAAAATGAAACCACTTTATTAAAGAAAGGAGAAAAATCTGGATATTAGTTAGTAACAGGGACTTACCCTTCAACTTAAAAAGATGTCATTAAAAACTCTTTGCTGCATTAGTAATCCAGATCGAAGGACGTAAGTTCTAGGCTTCTGGAGGAGAGATAATTACTGGAAACTCATAAAACCCACCTAAATTCTGTTTTAATTTTCATACGCGGAGCAGATGTTTTGACAGATGGATGGACTTTATTTTTGTAACTGTCCGGGAAAAGTCTGCATAACACAGCCTAATCAGTGTTACATATCTTCACTGTTTGTTTTTCAATCTTTCTGCATTTGGCTCTTGTTCCTTTGGTTGCAGACATTTTCTTTGTAATTTATTTTTTCAGGCTAATCTCTCTCTGCATAAGCCCTTCTATCAACTTGATATATAAATATTAGAAAACTCTTAAAAAATAAATCTGCATGTTTAGTTTGTAAGTCAGATACATTGATCTTCATATAGTGGGTGCCCTTCTGGAGAACTTAATTAACACTTTATCGTCTCTTCAAGACAGGCCCTCTGCCCTTATAGCTGGTATATAATATTCGGAATTAAAATTTTGACTTAAGATACCTGTCCTGACACATGGGACCTCTTTGACTTTAATTCACACTCTGAATGTAAGTGTCAATCTAATAATTTCTTAACTTGTTTGACAAGCAGGACTTTAGCACAGCAGAATTTGCAGCTAAGTTGGTGCTGTGGCTATGTTACTGTAGTTTGATGCAAACTCTTTTAGCTACTTTCATTTCAATAAATCATCAGCATGGAACTGAGGATCTGAACCCCACAACTTCCTCAGTCTAGTCTAGAGGAAGTGTAAACATGTTTGATATACACTCCTTTTTCTCACTCAGGAATGCCCAGTGAATTCCTGGGCCTTGTTCCCTCCAGGTGGCCAAATGTACCTTTAACTCCTGGACACAAGGCAGAATGGCTTCAGCTGGATGCCCTGGTGCACTTCTACACCAAACTAACCCCAGGAAAGCCTGTAGGAGCTGCTTGGGCTTTGCTGAAGCTTATGGCCCATGTTCCTTCAAATAGAGAAGCAAACTGGGTTGTGCCCGAGGTTTGTGGAGACTGCTTCAGCTGCTGCATGTCCCCATTTCTTTGGCCATACTTTGTAGGTTGTTGGCAATCATGCTGCCACAACTGCTTGCAGACAGATCCAGCAGTTATATTGTGAAAACATAAAAAACCAGCTATCTAAACAAGTTCTCTCTGTCAGAAAAGAGAGAGGTAGACCTTGCAGGCTGTCGTAGAAGGTCTCAGATGTGATGTAAGGATTTAGTGGATTGGATTTTTAGATAGAGGCACTTCTGTACAAGGCCAAAGGCAGAACCTCTTGTGGAAATTTTACAGCATATATTGAAATAGAAATGAAGAGTAATCCTCTCCAGGGGCAGGCAAGATAAATGAATGGGTATTTTGAGGACTGCAGTAACTCCCATGTGATGTACCTAATTTTCCCTTTGAATATCTACTTCAATCATTCTATACCATATGCAAGCACTTAAGCTTTCTGCTCTATGTATGTATATATAAACTCAAGCTTTAGGGCATAAACCAGTGTTTAGCTTTATACAGACAAGAAAAGTTTCCTAATATTAAGCTACCCTTTATAATGAACAAAATTATTAGGAGCAAGAATTCATAATGATTCTCTATGATGATCCCAGTGCTCCTCTTTGTTAACATTTATTTTCATAACTCACCCAAGTCATACTTTCCTACCTACGGAGAACTTTTCAAACTTTGCATTCATTTTCATTCACATTATTAGGCTAAAAGTATTTAAACTCTCACAACACCCTGCTCTTAAGTATGAAAAAACCCAATTTTCACCTGGACAATAATTTTTAAAAGTCTAATTTCTTTCTTCATCTGTTTTACTTGACAAAGTACAATGTCCAAAGGGTAGGGATATGTCCAGAGTATGTTCCCCTTAAACAACATCCCTTTCTTGGGGAAAGTAAAAATGGATACAGAAGCACTGGGTGGCTGAACTCACATGCAGGCACAGTGTTTAAATTCCCTGAGAGTTTGTTCCTTACGGCTTCTGCCTCTGGGTTACCTCCTCTTCCTCTGGTGGGTGCTTTCTCCTGTCTGCCGTATTTTCTGAGACACCACATGCCTTTTGCTGTCTTTGTCTCCCTCCCAGTGCCTTGCACTCTGCAGCCATACGGGGAAATGTCTCGTCCTGCTGACACAGACCTTCCCACCAACAATCCAGCGCTGGCCCGGGGGCCTGGCGGGGGAGACACTGCTGCCAAGTGGGACAAGCCCAGTTGGAGACACCCAAGTCATTCCAGGCCTCCAGCCAAGGGGGCTGGGGAGCTGCTTTGGGGTCGAGTTGATGTAGCCAGCGGTGTTGGGCCCAGCTTTCACAGCCAGTGCTGCCTGAATGCCGCTAAAGGAGTTGTCCTGTGAAGGCAGGAATGGGGAAACAGACTGGGAGTAGGAGTCAGTCACCCCAGTCTCATGTGGTGACAGACCCAAATTGCATTCAGTGCACACACACTTTCCATGATATCTTCTTTGTCATTCATATGCTGAGATTTAGAGTCTCTGCAAGTCATTCAAAGCTGTTAAAGTTGGTTTATTACAGATTTGTGGGAAGCTTTTTTGTCCCAGTGTCACATAAACCAGGAAAACCCAATATTCACCATCCCAAACCCTTTCTAAGTTCAGATTATCAAAGGACCAGATACAACATTTCCACACATAATAGTGTACCTGTGCAGCTGTACTTGAGCACATTTAGACAAAGGAAGGAGTCTGAGATGGAAGTCAATGTGCCTGTTGCTATTGTTCCAGGGAGAATAATCCCAGGCAGGGCAGAAACTTCACTTTGAACTTCCTGAGTTGACAAGGGCTTAAATCAGAACTGTAACTTCACTTTGATGTCATTTATTGTGGTTTAATACCCCTCTTTATTTATTTTTTTACTACCATGTAAAATATATAAAGAAACCTAATCTGCTAGAGAGGTGTATGAGAATTTACTGAATAGAACTTAATGGTTCCTTTATGCAGCTATAAAACAGAGGGGAACTATAAGAGCAGTCTGAACCGGACTAGGGACTTTAAATGTTATATACATTTATTCGTCATAGTCAAAGGTTTATTGCTGTAGGTATTTACCTTCCCCATTGTTTAACTAGGCTGTGTATTTCTCAGACATCTAAAGTAAAAAATACCCTGTCCAAGAGCTTGAAAACAGGGATGAATAAGCCAAATCTTCTTTTGGAAATACGTTGTAAATTTGGAGTCACTTTATTGATACTTACTCATTTACACTGCTATCAATCCTGAACACTGGACGTGCAAATATGGCTATGATAGGGTTAATCCACCTTCTCCCACAGCTGATCTGGAATAATTCAGTGAAGGTGGTGATAGAACCCCCCTTGATTTCATCTGCAGAAACTAAAGAAGACTCCTGCCCCTAATCTGAGTAGAGTTTTCCATCTCCCCTTTAAAGCATTAGCTATCTAATTCTTTCTAGCTGTATGTTACAGATAAGCAGCTGAACAGTCTCGGTGGGCTGGAGAAGGGTGTTAATAACACCAAGGGTGTGTGTTCAGTCCCCGTGTGGGCCATTCACTGACGAGCTGGACTTGATGATCCTTGTGGGTCCCTTCCAACTCTGAATGTTCTGTGATGATGTGATTCTGAGTGCATACACAGTCACAGGTGGTGCGTTGCTGTAAATCAGAGTAATTCCTCTGAAATCAGCACAATTTATTCACACTGGCTGTGGGTCCAGCCCATCTACTCGCAGCATTTTGGATGTGGCCACCAGCCTCCAACACTTCATGTTCTTCAGGTTGGTAATTTTAAAAGCTTTACTAAAAGGGGAGTAGTGGACCATAGAGACATTTTTAAAATCATGATATATTAAACCTGACAAGGCAAAGCACTGTCCTAGTGAAACAGTGTTGTGTTTATATCTGACCAGATACAATTCTTAAGTGAGAAACTTCTGATTTATTTAATAATGCACGCACATCATTACTCCGTTTTAAATTATATGGAGTCAAAGTCAGATGCTCCATCTGAAACACAGAATATCAGAATTTAAGAAAGGATCTATTTCAATTGTGTTAATGGTTACATGAATTTGGGTTATTTGCCCATTTTACTCTTGCAGGCATTGAATTATTAATACGCTTTCATGAGTTTTCCACATTGCTTTTATTTAAAGCAGCAAAGAACAACAGCATTAATAAAAATATAGAAACATATTTTTTTATGATTTATGCCGAGTGTTTGCGTAGTACTCTACCATATGACAATGGACAGCAGTCTGTGGATAAACATAAATATAATAAATGTATGCTAATGCTTATACTTGTGTGTGGGAAGAATAAGAATGGACCAGAAATTGTGTGTGTTTTTATTAAGAAAGGTCAGAATGGAAAGAATTAAGAGTAACATCAATCTCTATTTCTTTCAATTTCCTGTTGGATTACCTTAACTATCTCTATGTTTTCTCTTCCATCTCTGTTGAAAAGATAAGTTAACAGCAGTAAGGGATGTAGTAAGATTCTGTATGCGTTTCTCTGGGTGCTCTTTTTAATACATTGCCATTATCTGTTACGCAAATACACAATAAAATTGTAAGAGCAATGTCATTCCAGGGCAGTCCTTTGTGTAAGGCAGGGAATCAGTGCTTCATCTGTGTAAGTTCATTGCATTTTCCTGTGGTGGCCTAGGGCATGCCTCGCACTGCACATGCATTTTCCTGGCAGAACCTTTATTTTGTGTTCAGGAGTATCTGGTTTAATCAGCAAACAAGTTACATGGAGGGAGAGAGGGTGCCAGGCAAGGAGATTTCTGTGGGGGCGGTAGCTCAGGTGGTGTTTCTGTGGGCCCTGCTCCACTTGGAAAGGTGGAGTTGAGCACTGTACCAAAAAAGTCATCAAACATGCAGAGAAAAATTTGCTTCATCTTAAACACAGACTTTACTGGAAATATTTACTTTATTTTATTGTTCTCATTTCTCTTCTGTTTGAAATCCATTTTTTTTTCAATTGTGTCAGTAGACCGACTCACAGGCATTGACATATTTCTTTCCAATATTAGACCTGATTGAAATAAAAATATTAAACAAATGGAAAAAGTTGTCATCTTGACTATCCATTTTAATAACATTAGGCATTAATAATGACAGTTTTGTTAACAGATAACAGATAATGTTTGTACTAGGGGCTGTTAGTGTTGCTATTAGGCTTTTATTTGCTGAGATTTAAAATAACTCATGATGAATAATTTACTTAGGAGAAAAACATGAAGTCCAAGTCTTGCAAAGCTTGTATTCTAGGTGCTGCCAGTGATTACATGGAAGTTTAACATATGTATTCATATGTGTGAGACTGGCCCCTAGACACAGGCAGTGGGGCTGAGGCAGCATTCATAAGATGGTTAAAAATGCTATATCAATGATTTGGTTTTCATCAACTCTTTCCATCTGGCCCATTTTTCTTCTAATTGTTACTTAATTGAATACAAGCAAACAGTTGGTCCATTTTTCTTCATTATTTCATTCTGACACATTTCTATAAATGGGTTTTGTCTTACAAACACAGCAATAGCATAAATTACAAAGATGAAGCATGTCTGAAACAAAAATTAGAATTTTTTTTTTCTGTACTTTTTTCTTTGGGGTTGGATACTTTATTAAATAGCAGCCAAAGATATTTAAATGAGAAATTAAATCAGGCTATTTATTAAATGCTTAGCAGTAAACAGTCTTATGAACAGCATGAAATGATCACATTTTACAAATCTGTTCATTCAGCCATATATCTCTAACACAGAAGAGCTCCCTTTAGTCAGAATCACTGAATTAACTCTATGAATAATTTTTTTTCTCCTTTTCTTTGCAGAGAGAATGTGCTAATTTCATCAAGGTGCTTAAGGCTTACAACCAAACCCACCTGTACGCATGTGGAACAGGGGCTTTTCATCCAGTCTGCACCTATATTGAAGTTGGAAGCCATCCTGAGGTAAACTGTCTTAAACAACATTTTTCTTTTTCCTCTTTTTAATCTTTATTGGTGTTTAGCCATGATCTCTTCCTGCCAAAATGCACTCTCACTCATTTCTGTGGCTTGGGAAGCAGATCTGGTAAGACCTGCTCCTGAATCAGGTGCTGACGTGCTGATTGATAAATCACAGCAGAACCTCTAACTTTTCTTCCCTGCCCAGCATCTCTTCCCACAGGGGCTTAAATAAGTGTAAATAAGCCCATTCTACCTGACTCGTGAAGTTAGAAACCACTTTTTTTTATAGTTGAGACATATACCAGGTATGAGGAGTAGTTCAGACCCTGTTTTTATTCTGGGCCTAAGTCTGTGTTTAGTTTCCTCCCAGTCAGTACAGTCCGACACCACCTCAGCCTTCCCCCAGCTGGGAATTATAATAGTGTCACACATTCATAAATCCCTCTCCTGAGATTTGTCATAACACACTGACAGTGTTTCAAATGTGACCTAGGTTTTTTTGTGAAAAATAAATCACTCTCTCTTCCCCCATTTCTTTAATCTCTTGCTGATTTTTGCTAAGTATTACAGAATTCTTGCAGTAGCTCTTGTACTGTTTTGTCAGTGATCATAACTACATAGATAAGCATGGTTTTCCCTGGGAAAAAGCAGAATGACTCAGAGGAAGCCACTGGTTTTCCTGGCTGAAGATTTGACTAGAATGTCTCTCTACTGCCCATCAATACCTTTTTTGTCCAGAACAGCCAATCTCTTATTTTCCTGTTGAGTATGTAATACAAGTTAGTCCCCTTTACTGCATTTTTGTCTGGCTGACCTGAGTACTGCTCGATGGACTGTTTCAGTTTAGCAGTCAGACTCCTGATGTGTTCTCAGCATTTATGGATAAGTTTTACTAGTGAATCCATAATTGTGTTACTTGTAGCTTCTGTGATCTTCAAAAAACAGCTCTTTCAAGTTACCTTATGCTTTTGCAATTCAGGTTTGCAGATTTCCTTGAAAATAAAGACATCATTGTTGAATGAATGAGGACTATTTCTTCTTGTAGAAAAATTAACAGACCCTTTGAGTGTTCACTTCGTAGTCTGGGAACTATTCTTCCCTATGAAAATGTCTTTTGATATTTGAAACATAAGTCTTTCAGATGTTCTAAGAACAAGGTTTTGAAAGGATAAGGGAGCTGCAGAGCAGAAAGGGTTTTGTTCATATTCTTTAATGCTTTATTACAATGCATTCTTGGCAATTAGTGATTGTCTCTTGACCACACACAGTATGTCATTGCTTACTGCATTAAACAGATTCTCTGCTTCCTGAGATCCATTTGGGAATTGGTAGACATATTAATTAACTCTAGTTCCGTAAGATGTGTGTCAATCAATCCTTGGCTCTCTGCCAAGGGAATCTATCTGCACGGAGATAGCTTGTATGAGGTCATTTACTTCTGCGTTTGGCTGTTTTATTGCTGTGCCATAAAACTAACACACACTTTATCAAGGATTTATAGAAAGGATGATCAGAGATGAGAGGACAGATCCAACCTTGGTTTAACATTCTGGCTTTTTAAAGTCTTGAATCAATGATGTGTTTGGCCCTGGAGCGAAAGAGGAGGCTTATTTTAGCTTCTTCTTGGCAGTGCCTAACTATAAACAAAATNTTTTGTAACTCATGATCCTTGGTTTCATCTTTGCAAATGAAGGAAATCAGGAGTATGTTTACCTGAATTGCCTGGGACACCATTGGCTTTTGTTTTCCTTTTGATACTTAAACTATGAGTGAAATCATCTTCACCTGCCCGTCCAGTGACACAAGTTTCTTTATCCTCTGGAGACTTGTGCAGAGGGTTTACTGCCTTCTCAGGCCAGGTCTGCCCATGTGGAGAGAAAGTGAAGCAGGCAGGCAGCACCGTACCCACTTCTTCTTGGGCTTTGACAAATCTAACAGCCTGTCTTCTGTCCCTTGAAAGGGTGAAAATCAGATTAATAAATTAATTTATTAGATTTGTAATGAAAAATAATCTGTCCTTTTTCTCAGCTAAAGCCTGCTCCTTTCTTTGCCATACTACCTGGCCAGGAATTTCAAATGTGCTTCTCCTCTGGGAACTGAGGAAGAGGAGGGTGCGTGATTGACAGTAGCTATTAGAGCCACCATGAATGAGGGGGATACAATGTTAACCCCTGCACCCCTGCACACTGCATCTGTGAGAGCCAGATGGTTTATGTTCCCATGGCAGACAGCAGCACTGGACGTGTCAAAGGGCCATTGCTTCCGTATCATGTACAGTTTATACCTCCCTAGCATACTAAAATAGGTAAAAGTATAAGCAAAGTCAAGCAGTTGATAATGAGTTAAAAATTGCCATCTAAAACACTTCCTGAAGATTCTTTTTCTGCCACAACACTTGTGGAAAATTAACTGATTTCACCATCTGCTTATTTATTTTTCAAGCACTTCCAAAGGTGAACTGATCGGGAGAATAGTCAGGGAATGTACCTACTCTCTAATAGGACTGCTTGTTTATCTGAGCTCTGAATGTGACCCACCTGCCTGAATCCAAGGGAGAAAAGGAAATCAGTGTGTGCCAAGCTGAAGAGGGTGGAGAAGGGAAATTTAAAGAAAAGAGTGGTGAGTGATAGAGGAGACTCTGGAAGCAATTGGAGTAGGCTGCAGGAGGCTGGAATATGGTACAATTTTTATGACTGGAGAAAGGAAGTAAATTACTTTGTGTGACAGTCATAAAGTAATGGGAGTATGAATTGTTCTATCTGTTGAATATCTCTTTGATATGAAGCAGTGTATCACAGCTCCATTCCATACCTGAAGAAAATAATGTCTGGTGATGAAACTAGGCAGGTTTAATTGAGTCTGATGAAGTACAGTATCAGAAGTAATAATAAAAAGCTAAAAGGATATGAACAGCATGCTGTGCATCTGATTAAAAATGATGTGTGCAAATGTATACAACCTAATATGTTGTGAATTACACCGCAGTCTGAGGAGTAAAGCAGACTAATCTTCGCTTAAATTCATTCCAGATGTGTAAGTGAATAACCACAGTATTTAGAGGGAAGAATAAAGTTAATGTTTCAATAGGCTTTGAGCACGTAAGCCATGAGGAAGCAGGAAAGAACATATTTAGAGAGAATGTAGTGTGTGGATATGCAAAAAATACCTGAGGGCAGCCAAATGTAAAGCTTGATATCATCCATTTTATGTGCATGAGTTAGGGGAGATGACCTAACACAGACACCTACACAAACTTCAGCGATCTGGGCTTAGGCAATATGTGGCATTATGTCCTCATAATGCAATATAAAACAAGAAACTAATCACCAGACAAAACAAGGAAGTGATTAGTAAAGCTGTGTTTTGTACCCACTGCCTTCTGAGGAAACCGGGCTGGATGTGTAGGAATGTTGTACTTAACAGTTGCAAAATTACCCAAGTCAGATCTGTGCTTGAAAGGAACAAATCCAACTGCAGGGAGACCCAGAGGTGCATTAAACCCCCTAGAAAATCACAACAGGATGCAGAATGCACCTGCCTGTACATGCCTGAGCAGGGGAAGGAGCCCTGCTCCCTTTCCCCGGGGCTCCCTTTGGGGTACTTTGAGTGAACCAGCAGGGAACAGTCCTGTTTCGGTAAGAACAGGATTTTCCATTTACTTAACCCTTACATACAGGTGGAGGTGTAGAGAATGCCCTATAGTACCTCTTTTTTTTTTTTTTAATGCTCTGACAAGTGTTGCAGAAGCTTTACAAAATTGTTTGCCAGACCCTCAGCCGGAATACATTAGGGTTTCTTCAGCAGAGGTAAATCAATAGGTTCTGTCTGAGGAACTAACCCAGCTTCTTTTATTGTCTCCTAATTCCAAATTTCTTGTAGTTGTCCAACAGATTAAAACTCATTTTTAACTGCATGAACTTGAAAGATCTGGGATCACTTTACTTGCAGGTTATTTCTCAATCAATAAAGAAGGTTTAAATTCAGTTTAGATTTATGATGTACATAAAACATTAAGTTATTGCATATGAAGTTATATAATGCTACCACCTGTAACATATTTGCTTTTTCCGGACTCTGATGTATTTTAAAAATCTTTGGTTCAATTCATAAAATTTTGCTGAAATATACTTTTCACTCTTTTTTATCCCTTCTTTACTTCATATTAAAAGAGGTCCAGAGCGCATTTCCTAAGTAATGGGGTTCCTGTTCTGACACATTTTTGCATCTATCTTTTTGTCTCTCTGTATGTATTATATATATATGTAGTGACAGAAGAGCATTTTTTTCCTAAAAGTTTGACTTCGAAGAAACACACTAATTCAAGGATCAATGCTACTGCTGGTACTAAACATGTTGTGTTTATCTGATGTAAAAATTCAGGATGAAACATTGATTTCAGTAGTAGTAGTAGACATGTCATAAATTAGCCTAACTTCATCGAAGACAGCAGACCTGTGTCAGTTTACATCTTCTGAACTGTGGTTTTTAAGTGAAACATTAGAGCAAATGATCTTTTAAGTTAAAAATCACTTGAGGCTAGTTTTGTTTCCATCTGATTAACGATACCTTTATATGGTATTTATGTGCTTATATAGAGAAAATATGAAGGAAAAGGATACTGTTAAAGGATTACTCTCTTTTGTGATGAAACTGTTATGTGTGACATACTCCTTCTAAGGATCACTATAATCACAGAGAAATGCCATGAAAAGAAGATATAGTTTACAGACTGCAGTAACCTCCTTTAATTCACAGGTGCTTTAACCTTTCAAACTTCCAGATACCCTGTTACTATAGTACAGGAAAATAAAAGTGAAGAGCCAGAACTCCAGTGTAGTTACAGTGTAAATACCTTTCAGAGCACTTCTTTCCATTGCATGAGTAGTTTTACCACAGAGAAAAAGAAAACATCTCTTAGATGTTTAAAGGCTGATTTACTTCACCTTGTGTCATAAAAAGCTGAACAGTGATTTCTGCCATCCAGCGAAATCCCAGGCACTGGAATGTTTTGCTGCACTGATGTTCTTTTCTGTGGAGGATGGTAGGTCACAGGATTGTCAGTGCTAGGCACACATCTGTCCAGGCCCCTCACAGGATCAGTGGCCAAAACCACAAAACAAAGGGGCTCGATTCCAGAGCGACACGATTCCTCTGGAGGTGATGGGTCTGTAAATCATCACTTCTGCTGCTCCACATTACACTGCTTTCCCATCACTTAGGCTACCCTGTGTGAAAATACTTCCACAAAGTGAGGCTTTTCACACATGTACAATTTACCTCCACTTGTTAAAAACAGATAAATCTTGTCATAGCTATCACCTTCCTAGCATTTTTTAAGTATATAGTTTTATATACAGTTATATGTAGCTATATATAGCATATAATTCTTTTTCCAAGCCATAATTAATTATAGCATTGTTTGGGAAGGGATGTGATATGGTGTTGCGGTGTGCTCTGGCCAGTTTTGGTCTATCTCATGGCCAGGCTCTGCTATGTACACTCCCCCCCCACCCCGTATCGATTCTCCACCCCACGGAGGGCTCTGTATTGTGTAATCCTACATAAAGCCCACCAAATTCAAACCTAGCTCTCCTCCTCTATTGGATGTTGTACCCTCCCCCTGCCCCCTCGTGTCTGTATTTATGTATCTGTAACACACTGTGTCAGTGCTTCCCCGGCACAATCCAGTGCCGAATAAACCATCTGGGAAAGCCCCTCCGCTTTGTCTCTCCTTCTTCGGCACACCTGTACCATCGGTGAACTAGGTGAACCACTACAGGAACTTTGCCAGCCCTCCCGTGCCTTGGAGCAGCCCAGATAGCCCCTGAAACCACGGACGGACGCTCGGTGCCCCCACGGAATGCACCGCAGCAATATGGGAACTTTTCAATGACCCAAATACAACATTCAAAAGAGGAGGAGAGGGAACGGGCAGAGAACGTGACAGTCCTTTCTCATATGACAATCCAAGTGACTCAGTTGTTCTGGTAAGGTCTGAGAAATATTTCAGTAAGGAAACCAGGATGTGTTGTTGGAAGCTCCATGTGTTTTTAAGCACTATCATGCAGAAGTAACCATTTCTTACGGGCTTAGTGCTGCGTCCCAAATGGCACCTCTTGTTATGTTGCATTATCATGTGATAAAGTTACAGAAGTAGAAGGTCACTACAAAGAAGTAACTTGATTCCCATTTAAAAGACTTTTTGAAAAACTCCATGAACCCCTTTGTAAACAAACATTAATCAGGTTCATGGTTAAATTCTATTATGTATGAAGGCCTGTCTTTGAATACACTGCAGGTCTCCTTTGACTTTAGCTGCATTTTGAACACTTGCTTCGCTAAAAGAGAAGTTAAACCAGGAAAACTCAGATTTTTCAAAACTTCATCCTGTCATCCTCGACCAAAATATATTTCCAATAAGTGTGTATTTCCAGAGCAGGTCCTTTAAAGTAGGACTATCAGGCTTTATGCGATAATTTAGCTGTCAGAGTAGTTTAATTTATGAGGTAAACTTCTCTCAACTGAATAGCACACATGGCAGCAATGGCTGACATCTTTCCTACCCCTCACTGTTGGGAAAGTCTACACAGCTGCAGTGGATATTTCATCCTCAGTAAAGTGGGACACTAAAAACAAAATTTTGATTTTCTTTCCAAGTTTCTTATTTTATCAAGCTAAGAATCTATCTCCAAGTAAAAATTATAATGCATACTAAACTGTTAATGTAAAACACACAATAAAAGTATGATAAATTTCATATGTAGCTACTGTTGATTATCCTGGTATATTCAATTAAGGAGGATGTGTCTTTATGACAGCTGAATGCTTGGCAACTAGCAGATCCATTTGACCTTCCATTTACTAATGTAAAGGTGTATTTGTAAGAATAGGGCTATTCAAAATCATAAGTATGCAAAGGATGTGGCTCAGTGTCTTAAAATTCAGATGCGGTACAAATACCATTTTTGGAGGGGAAGTATTTAGCAAAGGGGTCATGCTTTAATCACTGACAGGAAATATGAACATTGTAGGTTTTCAGCTGTCATTTAATGCATCCAGTCCTGCCCTTGCATATTTCATAATTACACCTAAGCAATTTGGAATATATTTATGTCTAAAGTGACAAAGTCAGTAATTATGTCTGAGGCTCATTCTGAGATTTACAAGTTGAACATTTACATGCAGGAAATGAAATCAAGTTTTAAACTAACACAAGTGAAAACAGTCTGGTGGCTATTTTATTTCTTCACCTTTATTCCTCAGACTACATGGCTGAGGGTAAAATGGAAGCACAGTTCTTTAGAAAGTCATTCTGAGGAGAGGTATAAGATATGATGAGAAACAGAACAAAGACGTGGAATTTACAACTGCAAGGGCCATTTGTTGCACAGCAGAAACCACTAATGAAACCCTAATCACTATTCAAGTCTGATCATTTCAGCTATTCAGCAACTAACTTTTGTTTAGGGCTTGATAAATATATCCAAATTGCTATGGCAGACCTCCCAGTTTATTCTTAAGAAACCAAGCCAAATCAAACCAAATTGAAAGAATTCCAGAACCATATGAATTTGATATTACTTTATACATATATTTTAAAGAAAATGTAAGTGGAAGTCACTTGGCAGGTGATGTTCCAGCACTCTGTGGTTTGGTTTTAATTGAAACAAATAAAACCCTGAGATGAGGGAGAACTAGCAAGGATATGGTCTGAAGAGTGTGTCGGTGTTTCCCTGGATCTGGTCTGATCTCTGCAGGTATGCAGTGGCACAAAAGGAAGCTTGGTACTAGCAGGATGCTGCATCTTGTCCTGTACTGTTGGAGAAAAGCAACTCTAACTAAGTAATTGTTTACACAGAAATTTTTTTTCATTTTTTCCAATGCAAAGAGAGTCCAGTGTGAGTAATAGTGTCCAACTTGAACCCCCAGATTCCTAATGAGAGGAATCTGTGCACTAGCATGCTTCCTCTGAGATAACTGAGGAGAGTATTGTTCCCCCACCATACAAGGCTTTCGTCCTTGGTGGCTGAGGAGTGCTGGTTGATTACAGTGCAGGACTGTATATAGAGTGCCACAGCTGAATGGCTTCCATGAATGAGAAACCAAAGCCAGTCGACATATTCATTAGCTTCAAAGAAATAAGGCTCAGAACTGTGGGAAAACTTTTGTTTATGTTGCTGGAGGGGAGAAAAAAAGACTGAGATAGAGAGAGACCTCCATGGAAGTAAATTTGTGGATGGAGCGCACACATGTGCACACGCAGAACCGCTGGTGGACTTTCACTTACACCACATGTGATGTCTCGTTTTGTGAGCCCATGTCTTAAAACCACGGGTAGCTTTGGATATGCTCAGATAATGAGTGATTCAAGTTAAAGACCCTCTTAGGATCTGGGTTTAATTTACTTTTTTAAAGTATGGGGTGTTTTTTCCTAGAACTGGTTGTCTTCAGTGGAATTCCCTAGACTTATACTGCGATAGCTATAGCTGACATGCACTCTTCATAGTCGCAGAAAAAAACCCCACATTAATTTCTAATATTGTTAGAAAGATGACTCAGAGTTTTGTGAGTATTTTAAGGAAATTAATTTTGGCGATGACTACCAGAGGAGCTGAAAATACACCCACTGTTTGCATTTGGATGTTCAGTATTTCTCCTATCAGTTAAAAGATGTTATGATAAATTATTTATTCTCATAATGTAAATATTTCCACTGACACATGGTTACCTTGCTTTACCATGAGATGATACAGTTTTCCTAATTCATTACACATGTAGATTGTACTTTTAAGAGGTATGGCAGTCACATTAAGATGTCGATCCAATTTTCTGGGTGGGAATATTATGTTGGCTCATCAACAGAGCCCATAATGTTTCTGGTAACACAGAAGTTCAGCATTTGCCTCTTGTTAGAGTAACAATTGAAAACATTAACCCAACTTCACAGTCATGCAACATATGCAAAATTTCATCCACACACCTCCTGAAACAAAAGACAAGTATGGCTAAATCCTTTGATCTTTCGACCAACATGGGGGAGAAAAAAATAAAATAACACACCACCATCTGTTGGGAAACCAATGTAATAAAAACAGTGGAAAGCCAGCTTATAGTATAGACTGACTTAATTGAGGAAATTACTTATAAATAGAATTATTTCTTGATTTAGAGGCACAACAGGAAACAAAACTGAAAGAAGGAGTTACAGAGCTCACGTTTGGCTAGATCAGCATCAAAGCAGCATTATTCATCATGGGGTTCATGTCACAAGGCTGCAGTTGACAGGGGCTGACCTTATGAAGAAGAATCATAAATGTGATTTCTGCCACTGAAGGAAGTGACTGCATTGTGTTTGTAGCTCAGTACCAACATCTTGTCAAATAATCTTAAAGAGCCAAGGCCACAATGCAGCAGGTTTCAGCTGTGAGTGATGCTCCCTATACAGAGCACAGTGCTGTGAAGTGCTGAACAGCAAACTAGTCAGGTACATTAAATACTCACACACGAGAACCTAATGAAGGCCTCTTGAAGTTAGTTGGTGAACTAACTTCACTGGTCTTTGCCTAAAATTTTATGACATTTGGCATGCTGTGAAGTGCCTTTCAGGCCTTTTTTAAAGGCTGTAGAGACACGTGAGTCTGAAAACACTGCCTTTTCCCAGTCCTTTCAGACTAACCTAATATTTACGGTTGCTGCATGTTCCCATTGTGTGAGTTTTGTGGTGACTGGCCTGCAGTTAGTCCCAGGAAGGGCCCAGGGAAGTCGTATATGGCCATGGCATGGGCAGCTCAGCAGTGATGGAGAGGTTCATGCCTGATCTTCTCAAAATGTCTTCCTGATGTTCCTTCTGACCACAAGACTCTCACTGAATCAGAATTCCCAAAAAAGGAGTAATTTCCCCAAATGAAAAATGAGAACACTCATGGATTTAAGCTTTCAAACAGATTCAGGAAAGAAAAAAGTCACTTTCTACAATGGAAGGCCTCTTTGGTGTGCATTCAAGCTCCTTAGACACCTCTTTCTTTCATCAGCAGCTGCAGTTGGCATGACAAAAGTGGCTTCTCCACAATGATTAAATCTTGTATCTTCTTTAATAGAAAGCAAAGCAACTACAGGTGAAGCCGCTCTTTCTGTGAGTAAACAGCAGGACACAGGTATTTCTAGCGGTTGCCTGGTGGAACAGGAAATAATTGTTCTTCTTCTGCTATCCTGACCATCCTTGCTTTTATGTACTGACTCATATTTATATAAAAAAGCTTTCATAACACTTTCCAGATGCTTCCTTACCTTTAAAAGATTTTGAAACTGAGTCTCTTCTCTGCACTGTTATACAAGGACTGTCTTAAATTTGCTACCATCTAAATTCACTCAAATAATAAAATTCCACTATTCCACAGTTCTGTAAGAAAACAATACTTACTTGACTAGTTATTAGTGCTTTGCTTCCTAAGGAAAAGAAATACTGAATCATGTAAGAAAGTGAGTAAGAATTAATCTCATATATGCCAGACACAGAGAGAAGATGGCTGGAAGAGGAAGGATCTCTGCAAAACAAGAGCAGATAGAATTTTCCCATTGTACCCTTTGTAACTTTGCTAAATACCCTTACAAATTATGAAGAATATGTTTCTTTGCCAGTATACATACAACCTTTCATCTGTTTGCATCACATGTTTTACTGGCATAAGATGACACAAATAAACTAACAGTCAGTTATTTCAAGATCTCAAAAGTCTTACAAGAGAAAAAATCCTTCATCCTTCTTTAAACGATACTTTTGTGTGACTAGAGACCAGGTAGAGGAATGTACGCTTGATTGCTGCAATAGTGCCTGTCAGCAGGAAGAAAATACAGTTTAAGGAACAGGTCATGGCTTAGACAGACACTGTATTTTGTGCACGGAAGGAACATGGGTCTGTGCATAGAATTATCTAAAAATAACAGATACGAAAGCAGTGCATAGACATAAATAATTATCTCCCTTATACATTAGTCCATATATCTTGTGCCATGAAGAGTTAACCAATTTACTGCTGAAATCCTGTGGGAGATTAAGAATAGTACCGAAGCAGGCAGTGTTTTAAATATTTGTGCTTGTCCCATATGCCTACAAACTTGTGCGATGCTGGAAATCAGACTAAGTGATTGCAGCAACTCTTTCTGTTCTCAAAATCTAAGAATAAACCCACTGGAAGTTACTTAGAAAAAAAAAATTGTTTACTCTTCCATTCATGCTAAGTTCCAGCTTACAGAGCTTGTAACAACTTGTTTTCTGTTTATGGCACTCGATAAGTCTGGAAATGTGCCGGCTTCTCTTTGAGCTCCTGAGGAGCTCAAGCCACATAGAATCTCTGCATCCTCCCTCAAGCACCACTCCTGTGAGGGAAGTGTTCTGTACCCTTCTGTTCCTTCCCTCCCCTCTCCCTTGATCATGTAAGAAAAATAATTTAATGAGTACGACCTGACTCAGATGAAATACATGCCTCTGACTTGTTCATGCCTCTGTGGACTTGGAGTAAATTAGTTATTTCCTAAGTAATTCATTTCATTGGAAAAGGGTGAGTAACTTTCCAGCATTTCTTGGGAACTCAAGGAAAGACTAGTTACCACCTGCTTTTTCCTTCTCTTCAGCTTCTGTGTTATTTGCTGTGGATAATTCACATATGGTTATTTTTATTTTTTCTCCAGAAGAAAGCTTTGTTTTTAAAAATATTTTTCTGTAGCTCAGTGAGTCAGAAAATAATGTGAGAAACATTTGGATGAAAAAACAGTCACCATTGGAAAACTTAGCTAAAAAGAAGTGTTGGGCAGAATAAATAAATGTTATCATGATGAATTCACGCCTATTAGAATTGGTGATGACTTGCTATGTCATCTAATCTATTTTAATTTGTGTACATTTGCAGTCGTCTACAAGTCTGGACTGTCTTCTCACCTGTAGTGATATAAATCACAACTAGCGATTCTTGCAGCACAGCATTCATTTGCATTTTAATTATTTCAGTTTCATATACTGCACTGCTAATGGTAATTGTACACATTGTCCATCCCTAAGCAACTCTTTCCCTGTTTGGTGTTCGTCTCAGACAGGTCCAGAAGAGTTGTTGCACAGCTTCTCTCCTGTATGATTGCACAGTTTTGTTAAGAAATGCTTCCCAATTTATGAAAATCTATGGATTCCTCCAAGTTGCAACATGGTCACACTCAGAGAGATACACGAATAAATGTTTGCAAGTATATGATCAGATGAGAACACAGTACTCTCCATTAATGAAATATGATCCATAATGAATCTTGCATGGGAGTGCTAATAACTACCTTTAGGTTAAAGTGCTCAGATGTCACAGTATAACAGTATCTGTCTTAGATGTGTATCATTATGGCAAGTAATTAAAGGTTACTTAGCTGTTAAATGGTTACCTTGGAGGAATCCTTCAGTAACACGGCTTCAAACATGCCTTCACAATGAAATTAATTAAGGAAATTAAATATCAGCCTTGTAGTAATTATTTTATGTGCAGAATATCAGGCATATAAATGTATAATATAATTGGTTAGAGGACTTGAAGATATATCCTTTTCCTATTAAGCATAAAACAATCTTGCTTGTTCTTATATGCAGAATACAGCTGATGCATGTTAAAAAGAACAGTGACAGGACTGATGAAGAGAAATGGAATGTCAAAATTATCACAGTGATGTTCCATGTGCTGCATAAGTGCAAAGCTCAAGTAGCAACACTCTGATGAGGGAAGTATTAAAATTCACTTGGTCTTTTTCACACCTCTGCTGCTACATGGAGTTAAAACCTGGTACCAAATGACTTGAGTTTTGCTAACAGCTCAGTCTGACTCATCACAAGGATGCTTTCAGGGATTACTAAATTGCTGCCTTCTTCTGTGTTTAATATAAACCACACCAGGAAAGTTGAGCAAGTGGCTTGATGTGGATATAAACATTTTTTGTCACCTCTTAAAGTAGAAATATGACATGGGCAACACCAGTGACAGATTTTGACTTAAAAAATAATTTCCCAGCATTATATAAACTGGCAGTGATAAATACACAGTACATTCTGTTTTTTTATTCTTTGTTTAAAGAGAAACAATCCACTAGATAAACAGATCCTTCATCTGAGACCTTTCCATATGTAAGCAAGAAGATGTAAAGTTCAGGTCTCTGCTGTCCTCCTGAAACATTGGCTTTGCTCCAGGCAATGACATTATTCACATACCTTAAGTTTACTCTTTAAATGTTTTGCCTAATTATGTCTTCTGATGAAACAGAAAAGAAATAAAAAAATAAATATGCCTTACACTGCAGAAAACTTTACTCACAACACAGCTAGGAAAGTATTAGCAGAAGGAAAGGAAATGTGAAGAATTTGTGATAGAAATCTGAGTTTTTTTCATGTTCCAATATGGGGTTTTTTTATGCCAGTGGCATAATTAACAGAGGTGGCACCTTCTTATCAGTGATACAGGAAACTGCTGCACATTTTGGTTGAGGGTGACAACAGTGTTAGGGGTTCTTCTCTAGTTCTCAGGCTTCTGCCCAGGGCAAGTCATTTGGCCTTAATTGGTTTTGCTCTCAGCAATTCAGATTTCTTAAAAGTTAAAGCTTCAGTCATTGTTATGTGAAAATGGTCCTGTGTCCCCAGGCCAAAAAGAGTCCCCAGAGAAGGGAACTGTAAGTGGTGGAACTGTCTGTCCACCAACTAATCGTTGGATGCCCCTCTGCACACTTACAGGCCAAGCCTACACGAAGTTACCACATGTAGGAGTGAAAAAAAAAAAAAAAAAGGCTTAATACTCGGATTCTCACAGAATTGGTCAGTTCTCCGTGCTGCAGCTTCTCAGATAAGACAGATTTTTACCTCTTAGGCACAGTAAAAATGTATTGATTGATTCAGCCTGATTCCAAACCTGGAGACTGTTTTTGAAGGGGGATTAGAAAACAAACAGTGTAAGAGAGGAGGGGAACTAGAAGACAAACACTGTAAGAAAGGAAGATTATCTTCTAGTGAGTTCTTTTGCCCTGAGGTATGAGTTTTTTAGGGTTTTTTTTTTATTTTTTGTTTTGGTTTGGTTTGGTTTTTTTTGTAATTATGAGCCAGTGAATGTGTAATCAGAAAAACAAATGGCATTGATTACCTTTTCAAAGCAGTGACTCTCTGATCATTTCATCCTATACATCCAGCTTGTTTGAAGTATGGAACCAGCATAAAACCTGAAAGCATTTGCCATTTGTATAAATCAACAATACTCTGTGTAGTCAGTGTTTATTTACAAGCTTGCAAAGGGTTTCATAAGGGATGTTCATTCACCTACAATACAAACCATGTGTCAAACTGCAGAAAACTGTTGTTTTTTCCCTTTACTTGATCCAAGTTTCATTTTCTGTTTGGCTAAGCATCAATGGTCAGGAAGGTGGTATATCAACAATAGTCATGGTGGCATATTTTATTTAATTATAGCTGGTTGAGGTGCTTAACTTCATTTACTTTCTCTGAATAACAATTTATTTTATTCTGTTTTAAGAAACCTTTCTGTTTATGCATTTCATCATCTTCTGTTATAAGAAACGGGCATCTTATTTCATTATTTAAGTGTGGGAGTGATGAAAAAGTAAGTCTTCATCAACTTACTGTTGCTGTACCAAGGGTCTTTTCCTGGAATACTTACTGAAGAAAAGTTCCCTTGGAGTCAGTAGAGTATAGTCTAGATCATTAATTTTGTTTCCTAACTAAAAATCTGTCAAACTCATACTGAATTTAGAATATGGAAAGATTTGGCATCGTTTATCATAGAATGGTTTGGATTGGAGGGGATCTTAAATATCATCTGGTTCCAACCCCCATGCCATGAACAGGGACCTTCCACTGGACCAGGTTGCGCAGATTCC
Organism: Pomatostomus ruficeps; assembly: GCA_013400735.1. NCBI lineage: Eukaryota > Metazoa > Chordata > Aves > Passeriformes > Timaliidae > Pomatostomus > Pomatostomus ruficeps. Next base: position 55,109 of record VYZT01044878.1, read on the forward strand.
CATTCAGCCTGGCCTTGAAAGAAAATGACTGTTATTTAACGTAGTAAAAGGCCACATTCTTCCAACAGGTATAATATAATAGTAAATGATTCAGACTCAAGTACAAGATTTGTGTATTCTCTTGAAGACTGGTGGGGATAAATTAGATAGTAATGGGTAAAGTTGACTTTGTTTAACCTCAGTCAAGTAAGGAAACTAAACCAGGAGTTTGGACAATGCAGTGGAAGCTTTAATTGTGAGAGTTCTCTGCCAGACGTAAGCCTTATGCATGAGAAAACTTGTGAATGTCTCACAAATTCAGAGCAAATCCCTGCACAGGCATTCCCATTTCAGTTCAAGTAGCATTTCAGGTCTGCTCGTAGCTGCCTGAAAGTATCTGAAAATAAGCTGCTCTTAAACTGAGCTCACGGTCTCGACACAGAGTACGTGTTTACTGGAATCTCATTACATTCAAACACAGGGATACAAGCCTGCAGATTAGTGCTTGCCCTGAAAAGACTGTTTAGCCTTTCAAAGGATTTTGCAGGAAAGCAAGCTGGAATACAAGCCCTTTCTGCTTGTCATTTGTAGGTTTGTGAATTTGGCTTTTATTTCTTTGTGGAAGTGTGTTTTCATACAGACATTGAAAAGCCATGACCCTCTGTAAAAAGGATTACCTCGAAGGGAGATAGTAAGGCTGCAGTGTAAAGGATGGTTAATGCAGAAATGCTAAATCTCACTGTACAAAGATTATAGCACAATAAATTTTTTAACTCAAGGTACTTTCCTGACATTATAAAAACAGGCACATATCAGAATCACAAAATAAAAGGCTTTAAGAGAGAGCTAAAAGAAAATAAAGGAAAATATCTGCTTTTTTTTGTAGAAGGATGATACAGAATCTCTTAAAAATGTGTTTTCTTTTAGCTGCCATTGTAGCAAGTAGTTTAGATAGCACTTAATGACTTAGATATTATTTTTACAATCAGTATATTTCATGGGGTATTAAAGATAATAAATAAGGAAATACTTTGAAACAGATAATAGAAGAACATAAAGAAAGCTGAAGATTTCAGTTGCTTACAAGAAGCCTGGCATCTTACTTGTGTGAAGCAATGACCCACTGACACATGGCCCATTTGAATAAGAGGAATCAAATCCCAGTCCGGAATTATTTCTTTGGTGGGAAAATTGCCCAAAAGAACAGAGGTGTTTTTTAAACTTACACCTAGAACATTTTTCTTATTTGAGTACTAAGCTGTATGGTCAGAAAGAAATCCAGACTTAACCCTTCTAAAACTTCCCAAAGAGATAAAAGCGACAGACTTTGGGGCTAACTAGGATTTCAATTACTGCAAGAGTTAAACTGGAGCAGTAGTAAAATAACTGTGCTGAGTAGCCCAAGCTTCCCTACCTGCTTTTTTTCTCTTTTGGGACTGCTGCTTCTAAATCACTTGGTCTCCTCCAGGCTCACAAGACTAAAGTAAATTTCAAAAAAAAAAGGGTGTGATAAACTGCAACAGAATTCATCCAAAGACATCACCTAAAAAGCAGAAATGATGTTGTAGTAGAAGCCAGTTTGTTAAACAGGGGAGGGGAAATAAAGAAAGGTTGGATTTGAAGGTTAGTGCTTGATGTAAAGAGGGTTTTAAATGTACTAGGCATCTGGTAAGAGGTGAGATGAGAAGAGCTCTATGAAAAAGCGTGAATAGCTATCACTCTCATTGCATAGGTGAAGGAATGAAATATAATACTGAATTTAATTGCAATAGTTAAGTTTTTGGATTACTTCATTAAAAGGAGATTGCAACATTTTTTCAGGATATTTCAGTGAACAGTTGGAGACAACAAATATGAGAACTGCATATTTGCTTTTAAAGTTGCTTTTAAAGCCAAATCTCTGATGCACTGTTATCACTATTTTTTGATTTCTGTAGAGCTAGGACTAGGCTTTATGTGCCAATGTCAAATCAGATCATTAATTACCTATGCAGTTAAGTGTCCAGGAAGGTGCTTTTATAAAAAGCAGTCTCAAAACCTCATTCAGAAGGCACTTGAGCAAATTATTTCAATGTTTCCAGGGATATTGCTCATATATGTGAAGTCAGACTGACACTGACAACTTTCTGCATTTAGGTACTTCAAAAGAACGACTCAGTTTTGAATTTTGTAGGCACTCTGTAAGGCAGCACCCCAGGCAAGACACTCTGAACAGCAAAGGGGGAGAGATTTGGGGTTGCTTATAGTGCCAGGGATCACAGGTCGTGAAATGGAGGAAACAAGACAGTGCGAAAGATGAATAGATGGCAGCAGGGGGAGGAGGTATGTTGGAGGATTGGAGATGTTCCAGAGTTTGCTCTTTCCTGATGTTAAGGCAATTGATTCCCTACAGCATAGATTATAGTTTATTTCAGAGGGTACAAGTCATTTAACGTGATTTAATTCACCTGAACCATACTCAGTTCATAGTCATCCAGCCTTATTCTTACTAAATGGAGAGAATTCTGCATCTTCAGAAACAGTGCTTATCTTTCACATCTACCATAGCACCTGAGATGCTCATGAGCATGAAATAAAAATAAGAAAATAAAATGAGTCAGGCACTCAGTGCATTTCAGAAGAGTTCCTGGATATCTATTTGCATTTCTCTGAACTAGAAAGAATAAAATTATACAAACTGAGTCCAAGAAGGGAACTCAGGAAGCAGTATGAAATTTCAGCTAAAATTTAATTGTACAAGACTTGAGGCAAGTTATTGTCCATCTTAAAACAATCCACACCAGCCATCTAAAAACATGGACTTAGGTATTCTGTCAAATGTAGATTTTAAGGTTCACGCTCTTGACATGTAAATCTACTAGAAATCTTTGGTGTTCTTTCCTGGACATTGTCATCTAAGACAGTAGATCAAATCCCCATGCTGAATCTCATATAAATAGCTAAAAACTGATGTGATGGCAAGGTAGAGGGCAGTCGAAAGGTGCGAATGCAGCAGAAAGAAGAAAGCACATGGCCATTGTAGGCAAGTCTGGTCTATTTTGCATCCAGTTATTGTTACTTCATTTTCTGTTTGCAGCTTGTATGTATTAATTTTCTACCACTAATCTTCTACTTCAGCTGCTCTGTGTAATTAAGTATCCTCATCACAGTGCAATTTGTAATAAATGAGTTTTTAACTTCTTATATTGCTTAAGAAGATTAACAGTGCGGAATTTAAAACCTGTGACCAAAATTTGATGAGACGACTTAAAATGAATGACATTTAAGATAGAAAGAGACTTCTGAATACCAGGAGACAAAATCCAGACAGCAGGAAAATAAGGTTAAACCATTCTATCTGAAGCCATTTCACAAAAAAAGGAGAGGAAATGTGTGACATATGGTATCGAGTGAGGCACTTGAAGTTGAGTCTAAAAATGTTTAAAAAGACAGCTGTTAGTTTGCATGATTAAAAAGGGAAAGGAAGGGTATTATGATACATCAAGAAGCAAGGAAGTTATAAAACCAGAGGTGGACTTGTTGGATGTTTGTTTGCTTTTCTTATCCAGTGGATTCTAATGTTTTTATTAAATTTATCTTCAAATTCAGCCTCCACCTCTATCTTCCGTTCTGTTTCTCCCAGTGACATCAGTGCTGGCTATTAACACAAAAACTGGGTGGATCCTTGAACCTTGAAACCAAATCAAAGAACAATTTAGGGAAAGAGATAATTGCATATCAGCTCTTCTTCCCTACAATATGTTTAAATAGATTAGATTATTTTAATAAGTGTTGGAAGTGATGGTAACATTTAGAATAATATTGCTACATGAATCTCCACTGGCTGTATATGAATCATAGAAGTCAGTGAAAAAAACCCCAAATTTGTCTCTATGAAATATTTTTGTATGCATTATCTGATCTTTATTCTAAGCTAAATGACTTCTTTCTTTTAAATCTTTGTTTAGACGATAGTTCAGTTAATTAAGTTGCTTTAGAGCTGGAAATCTGTGAGAGGGATTTTTTGCTTCCGCTGCTAGTTCTTGTAAAACGCCAGTGAATAGCAAACAAGTGGCTATTTGCATATGGCAATTTGTCCACGCATGGGGAACCCGACAGAGATATTCCTTGGGAATCACAGGGAGACTAAAGGCTAACCGGGCACAAAAGCTGATGTACTCTGCCCATCACAAGTGACCCTTACCAGTTTTACTTGGCACGTTGTGCATAGCTTTGCATGTGCTGAGTAAGCTCAGTTGCCATCAGCTTGACTGGGATTTGAGGCAGGACTATATACTTTTGTTTATGGCACTGGGCAAGGCTCAGGAACTGGAACATTAGCTTTTTGCTTTGGCATCGATTTCCTGGCTAAATTACCTAATTTCTCTCTGCCTCATTTCATAAGAACAGTCCAATCTGTTCAGAGCAAAGGCTCATTTAGCTGCGGACCTCGGTTCTCACCGGGCCCAGGATGAATGTCGGCGTTGGAGAATGAGCGGCGAGCAGGCGGCACTGCTTGGTGATAGCGTCTCCCAGGCTCCAGCACTCGTTGTGCAGGGATTTCCTGAGCCAGGGCTGGAATCTCTGTGTTCAGTGCTTTTCAGTGACTTGGTTTTGATAAATTAGTGCTGACATTTCTTGTCCTCATATATCTTTTAAGTATCCACAGTATCCCAAGCCCTACAAATTGCAACACGAAAGGAACATCCCTTTATTTTGGTTTAAACCTTCTGCCTGCCAGTTTCTCATTTTAGAAAAAAACCTGAGAATACTCTTATTTTCTTCATATTTCCCCCAATGGGTATGTTTTCTGAGTTAGAGGACAGTAACTTCATGCAGTTCTGGAAATGAAGGAGTTCCATGCATTTAAAGAGGCAGAAATACACTGTTGGTTTTGTTCTTTATTTCATTCCTAAAAACGCCTTACGTGAAATTTGCTTTTTCTGACTGTTACTGGGCATTGATCTCATTCATTAAAAAAAAAATAAATACAATTTTAAAACAGTAATTGTGACTTTAAGACCTTGAATTTGATCTATAAAATATGTACTGCACTATTGTTTCTAGAATTGCTTTCTGTGAAAAGATACAGACGGAAACAGTGAACACAGCTTTACCTAAAATGCACAAGTTGTTCTGGTCTATTCTAGCTGCCTCCAGTCAGTAATATGATATTTTATCTCTAATATTGACAAATAAAACATTTTCAGGCAGAAGTGTAGTTCTAAAATTCATGTTTCTTTAATCTGTACAAAAAATGATAATGCTTCTAGTCTTTTGAGGTTTTAATTTAGAGGCCACTGAAACCTGAGAGGAGAGTGCCCTGGCCTGAATGGCTTTTGGGGAAGATGCTTAGTCATTGATATGAGAATAAAATGCCAATCTTGCAATTTGACTTCTCTGCTACTGCTAACACCTCCTGAAACAGGAAGATAGCTGGGCTATTATACTTCAGATTCCATTTGTGTTCATTTTAATGCCTGCATACAAAAGGAAAGGAAAGGGGGAAGATGCACTTCATTCCCACAGGTTTTCTGTGCCTCTCTAAATGCACAGTGTGGGACCAGTGGACCTTGCTGGCTCCTGTGAGACTTGTCTTACAAGGGATCTCCAGCACCTTCCAGGTTTTTGTTCACTTTTCCTACAAGGCCATATCTCTGAGTTCTTCCCCTTCAGAGGGACTTACATTTCAGGAACCAATCACAGTTGACAATGTTTCAAAATCTGTCTCCTGTTTCTCAGGGGCCTGTAATCAGTGTTCAAATCTTAGGTAAACAAAGGTTCATCTCTAAAGAGAAGATAAGCTTAGCAGAGTTTAGAAGGTGCCTCAAACAGCACAAACACCTTCTCCTGTTGAAATGTTTATATCCAAGGTGATAGAAAACTGAGCAGCATTATCTTGCAGATGGTCTGAGAAGACTTTATTAAATAAATACAAAGGCATGTGTTTTTTACCTACCAATTAGGTTCAAGATTTCCAGATCTAGGACTAAGTTAGAATAAGGAAACACTCCAGTTGTAAAACTAAGACAAGAAGCAACTCAATCATTTAAAAATTATACCTATGCTTTGGATATGCAAAAAACATCTGGATCCTTCTGATATTTGTTCTTCTTGGTAATATCCGAAGCTGACTTTGTTCTTTAGTTCTGTTGGCTTTCACTGGGGTTGCACAAGCATTGCTGAGGAGAGAACCCAGATCATTGTCTAAAGATGCCTTTGCTCATGAATAACAAATTAAAAGGGTGATTTGGCACAGCAGGTGAGATGATTAATATTTCAGGTCTTATTATTTTTGTTTGTGGATGTATGTGTTTGTGTATAATTATACATTTCAAGGATGAACAGCTAAATGCAGTTAAACATTTAACATTTATCTGAATAAATGCAAATGAAACTTGCATTTCAGTCAGATATTGTAAAACAAGTAATTGATATGGATTAAGAACAGACATGATTTTTCTTCCCTGTGTTTCTTGTCATTACTTTAATGATGACAAAACGCAGAAGGGTGATGGTACAGATGCAAGTTTAGAAATCGTGTATTCGTCAGTTGAAACCTTTTAAATTGATGGTGATGGAGAACAACTGTTTTAATTCATAGTCATTTGGAAGGATTTGCTGTGACCTCGAGCTAACATGTAAACATGGCAGGGGATATGAGAAAGGTTCCTCTGGCGTTCACTGACCTTGAGGAGAATCTTTCTGTGGCTTCAGTGGGCTCCATGCTGAAGCTCTGAGAGCAGGGCCTGAGAAGATGCCCATGAAGGTCTCGGGGGTCACAGCAAATGTGGGGTGGCACCGCCCTTACATGCAGTCTGTGGTGTTCAGTGCCACGGTGCCTAACACTGTGCAGAGAGCAGGGCCTGCATAACCCAGTTTGTGACCACGGCCACTTCTCACCATGTCTGTGGTCTGGTGGTGGGCAGTGAAAAACAAAGTAATCTCAATGCCAGCTTGCTATGTCAAAAACAAAAACAAAAACAAAAAAACAAACAAAAAAAACCCAAAAAGAAAAAAAAAAGGTGGTGTGTTTGTCAGTTTGTTTTAACCAACAAAGTCAATCTATATTATGCAGTACTAAACCATACTGAACTGTACTGTTCTGCACTACACCATACTAGATAATGAGCCAGGATTTTGAGCCAAAGTTCTATTAAAAGAAAGGCTGCATTTCTTCTTCGAAAACACAAATATCAGTAATTGAATTACCTGGTTGAATGCTGATTAATCCTGCTGACACTGTGCATTCCTATTTATGAATATACTTATATAGACACACGAGCTGAGTGTATCAAATATTCTTGTCAGTGTCACTGACTCTCTCCCATTCTGGGGACTCCTGGGTGCTAGAAAAGCAGGCAATATAGTGAATAAAGGAGTGAATTTTAATGTACTTTCTTCAGTCACCCTGAATCAGAACCACTTAAATCCATCTGTTACTGTGTCAGCGAAGTTTCTGTTGCACTGGGAAAAGAATATCAAACATTCTTGACTTTTTTAATTTAAAAAAAAAACAACAACCAACCAGTATGAGAAATGCATTGCTCTTAGACACAGTGCCATGAAGAATAATTGCAACTTGTCACAGAGAGAGGTTGTAATTATGTCTACTGTTAGTTATGTCTCCATGTGCACAGTAGAAGTTACCTTTCCAAATGCATTGTTCTCTAATGCAATACCAGTTATTAAAATTTGACGATATTATTTCTTGCTAATGAAGAAAAATCAAATGAGGCTGCAGAAAGGCTGGGTGGTGTAACACTGAAAGCATGTGGAGGGAATAAAGAGGAAAGAGAAGTGCTTATTGCAGATTTCAGATCTAAACTTTGCCTCAGGAAAAGCAAAATTGCCCAAAGGGTCAGAATTTCAGCTTCTGTATTTTGAACTTGGTTTACGTCTTTTTAAAAATCTGAATATGTATCAAACACTGATCTAGATCTGACACTTCACAGGCACCTCTGCATGAAATGCCACAAATAGATTGCAATACTTTAGAGAAAGAAGCAAAGCTTCATAGTTGCTGCAGTAGTTGCTGTGGTGTACTTCTCTGCCCCTTTGTTACTTGCACAAATTCTCTGAAAGTATGCTCACAAGGTCTTACTTTAGGGAGAAAGAATTCATTGTACTTTTCTAGGCTTGCTCCTTATTCTGTCAGTCATTTACAGTCAGATTTTTGAAGCCTTTAATTTAGGTCATGTGTTCATATTAGAGAATTCTTCTTCCTAGAAATTACAAGGCAGATAGGCTAAAAAGGAGTGCAGACATATGCCTTCATTTTCATAAGTGACTAACAGCTCCAAGTATCAGAATTTTAAATTTCTCAAGAAGGTATTTGGTGAAAATCAGAGCCCTTGAGCAAGTTTTAAATTGGGTGCCCAACTCGGGAGTGTGCAAAATCACTTGGGAAATTAGAAAATCTTGGCCATATGCTTATATGTTAATGCCACTTGACTAAGTCCTTTCTGTATGTTGCTTCCCCAATTTGCAGTCGTTTTTGTGTTGTAAATAAGATAGCCTTGACTCAGACTTGAAAGTTCCCCAGGAAAACTGGAGAACCCTTCTCTTGTTAAACAGCACCCTAATTACAGAAGCAATTTTACAAACAATCCCCTGGGGGAAGCATTTTTGATCTCATCAGGAAGGCTCTTGAATAAAATAACACCTTTGCTAACTTCATTTATTTACAACAGGACACAAGACTGAGACTGGGTTAGATTTATTGCCATTACATCACTGATGCTCAGTAATTCATAAAACATTGGCTCTAGGAGTCAGCACTGCTGTTATTTCCTCTGATGCCTGACCTCACCACAGTCTAATAACATACAGGAAATCCAGAAGACAAAGGGGGAAAGAAGTGGTCTTGAATGCTAAAAATACCCATAGAAAACTTGTACAATCATGTAATAGAGTATGGCCCGATAATTTATTTAACATAATAGTAGAATCTGCTAAAGCAATTAGAATCTGTTCCAAATGTTTTTAATGGAAAATATGTTGGGAGTAAGAATAAGAACACTGAAAGAATGGAGACTTTTAGGTTATGTAGTTCAGTTACGTGTACTGGCTTTAGGTTTGTATACCTTATTTCTTACATATGCAGACCACTTAATAACTTGGCTAGAACAGACAGTCATTGTGTGGTGGTTGTATTTCCAGAGGTCATCCTGTATGAGCCAGATAGTCAGTTTAGGTGATGTATTACACTTGACAACCCAGAAAGTTGCTATACAAAGGCATTCTAATTCTCAGTGTCCTCTGAGAATTGTTCAATATCCTTGATAGTATCTGGTGTCTGGTATGCCATCGGGATGACATTTTTGGTGTCTTTACTAATCAGTCAAGGTTAACGTGTCGTTCATGTTAACTGTATGTTTGGTTTGTTTTGAGTTGCTTTCTTTTTTCTAATCACTCCATACTTGCAAGAATTTCTAAAGCAATAAATAGTATAATGACACTATGATGAAATTCATGTTCGCTCATCTATTTGTTTTTGAATTAGAACACTTTATCCAAAATAGGCAGATCTTTAAAATTGGTGCAAATAGGTAAATGACATCAGCAGGGAAAAAAAAACAAACCCAAACCTAAAAAGCTGTTGCATGAAAGTCAGGTAAGTCTGGTGTACTTTGTGAAATATTGCAAAAGCAAGTTCACAAACGTACATATCTTTTTTGAACAGCTGCTCAGTTTGACTGTGCCTGCCCTCCTTTTATTTACATATGTTGCAATGATTTGAAAGAGGCTATTATTCATCCAAATACCAATATTAGTATGCAGGCTGGTATGTTCAGGTGTGAACAAGTCTTCACCATTTGACATTGACACTTGGTTTCTCTCCCAGTCAGAAGCAAAAGCACTTACCGATCATGAGCTAGGAATAATGAGTAGATTGAAGCAGCTGTTCCTGAACAGCCCAGTTGGCTGTTTTCCCTTTCCTTAAATTCATTGGATTATAATTGAGCAGATAGATAGATAGATAGGAAACATTTCCCTTTTTGCAATGGTGTATGGTAAATTAATAAATACTGATAGATTTGATTTCAGAAGAAAGCAGAGTAATGTGGTGTGTCTGATATTTGACTGAAAAAGAATTATTGAGGGGGCGAGTTGTCCAAATTCAGCCTATGGAGTCAGGTTTTCAAAACTTGTGCTTTCCAGGGTTGTCTACTGCATTTTAAGGCATCTTCTGAAGATCATAAGCTAGGAGAACCTTCCAGTAGAAGTGATGTGTAGAGGTAAAAGAAGAAAAAGAAACCAAGAGCCCTGTTCTTCTTTCATTAATCTACAGAAAAGAAGCATGGAGCTGGTCATCATCGCAACAGCTTTTTTATCTTGATATCAACAGTAAGATTTTCAGGCACCAAAATGTCAGTGAATATCTACAAATATAGTGGAAGGAATATCTCTTGAGTCTGAAGAAGAGGACACAGATTAAGACAGAGAATGTTTGAGGGGTCTTGGAGTGATCAGCAAATTGGGCAGGCTGCCTGAGGGAGGCATGGAGAGGTGGGCAGGTCCTCATAGCTTGTCGTCAGGTTTGCAGGGAAATGCTCCTCAACGAAGTTCCTTCTCTGTGCCCTTTAGCACAGCACAGCACAGCCATCCCAGGAGGTTTCTGTTCCCGGTCCTACAGAAGCTGGAGTCCTTTCTTTGGGAACACCATTTCACTAAAGATCTGTCACTCAGAGTGATTTCTTGTAGGATTTTAAAACTGATTTTCATAACTCAATTCCGCTAAGCCTCAAGTTGGAAAAACAAAATGTACCAAAGGTGTTGCAGAGCCCAGTGTCCTCCAGATGTGTGCAGGTAAAACCCTATAGCACATGGAGCCTGAAGACTAAAAGTCAGAAGCCCATTGTGTGCATTTCTTTTCTTTTTCTTTTTTCTTTTTTTTTTTTCTTCTGATAATTAATGATTTAAAGCAGTTGCATTATTGCTTCAATCACTTTTCACCTATTTCCCTAATGGTTACCACTTGCCTCAACATATACATTTGTTTTAATATTTGTATTTTTTGCATAATTTCTCACATTATATTTATTTGCACTTGCACTTTTTTAAAAATAAAGCATTCCATGGGGATAAATTTAATAAAAGTTTCTCATTAAAAGTTCTGTAACAGCATGATTCCCAAACCTGAAACCAAAGCCCTCATATTTAACAGTTTTCATGACTCAATAGATTAAGTGTGAAATAGGAAATATAATAACAATAACAACATAGCCATATCCTGCCCAGTTGTTTCACTTAAAATTATTCTTGAAAAGTAACATAATTCATAAATAAATCAGTTCTCATAGAGTGAAATTTACTCAAAAGACTCTAAAATATCCTTAATATAGTGTGCACAGAAAGTTGTATGGGCAAGAGGCGAATCAAAAATTCACTGAAATTAGTATATTGGAAGACAGAAGAAAAAAAGGGGAAAAAAAAGGGAAAAAAAACCCCAAAGAGCAAAATCGTCAAATTTCTGTTTTTCCAAGTTAGGTGTCTCCAATCAGCTGCCTCTGCAGTGTTCATTTCAGAAAGGCTCTTAGCTCAGACCTGAATTCCTGTGAAGGCTCCTGTGCAGTCAATGATGAGCTCTTGCCCTTGGGATCTGCAGTTCCGAGCTGCTCGGACTCCTCACCCAGAGGAACCTGGAGCCTTCTGCTGCAACCAGAGCAGCAAATTCATCCATCCGAACTAATGCCTCTGTGTAGAGGGGATAAATCCAAACCTTAACAAGTCTGACAGTTTTTTCTCTTGAGTGGGAAGTGGAGCTTTCCTTTTGTACTTTCCAATACTGAATAATACAGAGAACAAAATATTTCAATGCCAGCACCTTCTTACTCACTTAAGAGAGGCTGCCACTGACTTTAAAGTCCTCCAAATTGATGTATTGTTATGCTCCAGGCACTCTGGAAATCTTTTGGAGCTATTTTTCTGGGGTTTTGGGTGGAGGGTGATACTTTCGGGGTTTCTCTTTTTTTTTTTTTTCTTTTTTCCTTGATCAGTTTGTTTTATAAAGTGCTTCATCATTGCACAACTGTTGTGGTTTTAGTAGNGAGCCTGTGAAAATAGCAAGGGGAATGTCAGCACCAAAAAAGCTCAAAGCTATGGCAAACTTTACCTTTTTAATTAAACAAAGGCTGTGATAGTTCCTGAGGCTCTTGGCATATTGCATGTTTCTGGACCATTCCTGGTTCAGGAGCTTCTTGTGGAGATCATTTAGTCCCTGAAAGATTCCCTGGAGATGTGTTCCTTTCTGCTGATGGTTTGGGGGTTACAAGAGTAAGGATATCAGTTTCTTCAATTGCACTGGAATGGCTGGGGAGCTCTACTGCTGTCATTCCATGCCTTATAACTTAAACCAGTAATAAGCCCGTAGCAGCTGTACACAGTCCATCAGCAAAGTCTCTTCAGATCATTTGCTTGCACTGTATTTATTCATTATTGACCAGCAGTGGTTTCACTGCATTAGGCTCTCCAGTTCTGGGATGATTTCTGTGAGAATTGTCAAAGAAGTTTAAGGAAAAAGATACCCTGAAATTCAGCAGTCATCACTGTCCAGACTTATGTAAGTAGGTTAATGCTTCCCCACTGGCCACATGGCCACTTGCAAGGCAGTTGTACTAAACTGGGAAATAAAATATCTGTATTTACCAATACTAGCTAATGCAAGTTTTCATCTTCCCTGTTATGTTGAGACAGTACTGAATGGGCTAGTTACAGGAAGACATACAAAAAAATTGTTTAAGAAGTTATCCTACTGGGTTATACATACATAAATGGGTATAGAGTTGATATGTTTATGTGTATATAGCATTATGTTTTATTGACACACTGGCTGACTGAAGCTATTCAATAACAAGATGTGAAATGTCTAGTCAAATAGGAATGTCTTGTCAGCACTCAGTGTCATGGTATGACACATTATTGCAGTCATGTTTCAGCTGTTTGAAAGCGAGTCTCTGGAGCCTTGAAGCGACAGATCATCGGGAATCACAATTTCTTCTTTCATTTTCAGGACTGAACTGTAGTTCTTTTTGGCTAAGTCTTACCATCTATCACACTATCTGCTACAGGAAAACATATGTTTTAAGGAGCCAGAAGCATTATCTCCTACCATGCAAGGCATTTACTAGGTGAAACAATTCATGTCATACCATGAGCCAGCAGTCAATTGTTGTCTTTATGGGTTTGTGGAATTTCAAGACGTAAACAAACTCATTTTCAGTGGTTTTACTGTGGATTATAAAGAAGCATCAATAAGATATAAACTTAGAGTTTAATAACCCATAAAACATGCTACAGCAAAGTTTTTAGCTACAAGGATCTGTAGAAAAGGTTTGAAGTACATTGTAATGGCCAGTGTGACTAATGAAAGGGTTTAGACAATAAATTGGACCAATTGTTGAGTTATAAAGACCTTTCTTTGATTTTTTTTTTCTTTTTGCATTTCTAGAGACTTTCCTCCCACCTGGCAATCTTGCTTTGTCATGAATTCCTGACCTTGATTCAGTAATAGCCCTCATAAAACTTTGCAACATTAAGCATTTGTTTAATACAGAGGGGTTTTTGCTGTCTATGGCTCAGGCATTTGCTGACTCACTGCAGTACCATTCTTTGTATTCAATTAACTGCAAAACCCAAGAAGCAGCAAAATTATTAACTGATGACAATTTTTCTGAAAACAGTGTGCATTCTTTCTAGCTGACAGCTCTTATCTGTACTGTGCAAAAGAGGGCCACACTCACACAGTCCAAAGACCCCCAAAATCTCTGAGCAGAGCCTTGTTCTTTGCTGTCTGCAGGCAGACTGATCAGAATTTGGGTGGAAATGCCGCAGACAAGTGACTGGTGTGATCAAGTACCTACCACAAGTCATACTGTTTCCTAGGCTTTTAAAATGGGGGTCATATATAGGAAAGGGTTTATTCCTCTGTTGCCTGTGTGTTCTGTTGGTTTGTGGATAGAAGCAGTTTGACTTCAGCACCCAAAAAGTTGTTTGGGCAAGTTGCCCTATTTGTGACAGGTTAGACTTCCTACAGCATGTTTCACAGAACTCCTTGGGGCTTCAGACTAACCATGATACATTTATTTGGCACTTAATGGTGATGTATTTATTGTCATTATTACTCACCCATATATTTGGAAACTTATAGTCCATGTCTCTTCATTGCTTTTTAACTGAAATGCAAAAACACTGTGGGATTTCCCCTTCAGGCCTCTCATTTCAAATGTTTTATTCCATAAACACAAGGAGAAGGGTAGATCAACTGACTCACGCTGGCCCAGCTCTCCACTTGTTCTTGCCTTCTACACACCAATATCAGTAGAGTTACAGTGACATAAACCAGAGGAATACAGTCAAAAATCAGATCCTTCCTACACCAAATCATTTCCACATCTGTTTCCTATTTGTCTTATTATGACACATGGGATTATTTTGGGAATATATTCTGCTTTAACTGTCATGCCACTGACTCTATAGCCTTATCAGATATCCATTGGTGTGCAAGTTGAGCAATTATCATCTACTAAGAAGAAATGCCAAGAAAACATAGATTGATAATAATATTTTTCAGTAACAGCTTGTAGTATTAGTGCCATTTCCTATTGCAGTTGAGGTTTAGCATTCTCCTCAATTTACTACTTTTATTTATTGTGCAAGATCTAGATATGGACCCTACAACAGAATTCCAAAAATGTTTCTATGTTTGATTATTTATTCATCTCTGGTTAGAAGGAGCAAAGTCAGAAAACTGGAGAGATGCAAGGAATGTGTCTGGATTATTAAGAACCAGAAAGAAAGACAACAGTAAAGAAAGAAATGTAATCCTGTGTCAGATATTACAGATACAGGATGTCTGGATAAACATAACCAGGCCGGCTGCATGTACAAGAACATGCTTTAGGAGACTGAGCTTGAATTCTGGGATCAAACTTCACGAAGCTATGTCCAGCCTTTTTATCTTACAGTGAAGTGAGCCAGAGGTGACTATCCTGCTAACAGTTCATTTCCCCTTCATCTTTCTCTTCAGTAAATGGAGGGAAGTGTGAAATCGACCTCATGTTCCTTGGAAAATATCTAATAAAGACACAGAGATGTGTGCCTGCATGGTGTAATGGAACAAGCCTGTCATAAAATCTGTAGCCTGTGACTTACAGAACCATGGACTCTATAGGTTTAAAATAACACCTTTGGAAGTATGCTTGGTCACTAGCCTGGCCCATGCCTGGGTTCAGTGTGGATGAACAATATAAGGAAGGTAGGGTGCCAAGGAGGATACTGCATCCAAGGTGGAGGTCGAGCTCTCCTCTTTGAGGCTTCTTGACTTAATTAGGTGTCAATGCCAATTAACCACAGTGCATGTGGGAAGTGGAAGTTCCAGGTGTTGGTGAGGTCTCCACAAGCCTTCTGTGAATGTAGAAGACTTCTGTTCAAAAAGCATCTATTCTTCTGGTTTTATCCTGAGTGCAAAACGTAAGATAAACATACTGCTCAAATTATTTGGCAGACTGGGTCCCCCAGTTAAAAGTAATTAAATGTACTGAAAAGCCCATTGCTTTGGATTTATATACCTTCGTTTGACTTGGTGTTGACTGAGGCCATTTTTAATCTTGGTTTATATTCCCATATGATTTGACCTTAGCCTGTATATTTTAAAAGTTTCATTGCAAGATACTGAATAATAATAATAATAATAATAATAATAA
>VYZT01044878.1:70814-150366 GCA_013400735.1 Pomatostomus ruficeps
TTCAGAAAATTATGGTCAGTGAAAAATAGGTTTTCTCTGTTTTCACATAAAAGTTTCAAATTCCTGCTTCTTCAGTTACTATTACTCAGATGTATTCTCAGTGAAAGCAAAAAGAATTCAATAAACATGAAAATTAATATGAAAATTAATTATATGTGAATTAGAACAGAAGAGACACAAGCTGTGTATGTGTATTTTTGCCTTTGACTAGCCTTCAGCACATACTGATTCGGAGGTGGGCACTTCTACCAGATCCTCACCCAATGTAATTTGATTTCCCTGAAGCCACAAACCCCACTATGACTCACATACACTGTATCTGTTCAGTTCAAATTACTTTTAGTAGTCTTTCATCCAATAATATTGCTTTTTCCTTCTTTTTTTTTTTTTTTTTCTTTATCTCACAGGACAACATTTTTAGAATGGAAGAGTCACATTTTGAGAATGGGCGGGGGAAAAGCCCTTATGATCCCAAACTGCTGACAGCTTCACTTTTAGTAGGTAGGTACCACATAACAAGTTCAATGAGATGTGCATTCAGTGTAAATAATTTGCCAGTTTTCTGCTTTTTTCTTCTCCTTGCAGCACCTGTGATAGGCATTTGTTTTATGCAATTTATTTCCAGGTTAAAGTAATTCTGGTTTACTTTTTATGCAGTTGAGCCAGGTATCCTGAGGTGTAAACCAAGATTCAGGTATCACAAGAGCGGCTTTATACCCCTGCAAGAGCTTGGTTCTGCAAAGTGTTTTTCCTCCTCACATCTAGGTGGGGGCATTTTAATCACCCAGTTTACAGGCTGGCCACTCTGGTGGTCACACAAGCAAGGCTGAGAGCTAAGTGAGAGCAGGAATAAATAATTCCTTACATCAGTTTTTCTGCCAAGGAATGTCTGTCACCTGGCTTTACCTGGCTTGTGAGCTGGAGATCAATGAACAGCCACAGGTCTAGGCCCTAAGGTGATGTTTCAGGTGAAGAGATCTGTCTGACATTAAATAAAATTAAATTCCTGACCAGAACAAGAAGATTTAAATAAATTAGGGTTTCTGAATTGGTAATACTTCATTTCATGGAATTTGTAAATGTAGAGCAACTAGACTGTGTCAATCTAATTGAACTAATGAAATTAATTGAATTTATCTAATTGATTTAACTTATCTAATTGAATTAAATATGTTCATTGTTATTGCTTCACCTTCACAAAAACCACAAAAAGATATTTTGTGAGAATAAAGTAAGAGTGAAACAGATTCTTCTTTCTCTAACAACTCTGCCTTCACCTTACCTTTAACATCCTGACATGTAACTTTCTGGCAATTTATTACAACTTCAAATCCACCAAGAGTTTCAGAAAGTTGGAGATTCTGTTATCTCAGAAGTCTTCAGGAAATGACACATAATGAGATATATTGGTTTCTCCAGGTCTTTATCCATATGGTTAGCCTAGGGCCTTGCCTACCATCTACCCTTATTATATTTACATTGCATTTAAAAATTAAGCTATTAAAAATAGACAGCAACAAAATCTTGGTCCTAAGTGTGCCTCATTTCCTGATCTTAGAAGCCCATAATGATCCCAGGTGATGAGCTAACCTGGGGACACACACTTTTTAACAGGAAAAACAGGAAAGACATCCACATCTTGCTCCAACTTGTACCCTGTACAAACAGAAAGGGGGGGAAAAAAAATGTATGTAAAAGGCCAGTGTATAAATTAGTGCCTGGAGCAACTTGAATTTGTGGCAGAGCAACTCTCAAGCGAATAGCTTTGCTATTTACTTTAATATACAATAAAGAAGAGAATGATGACAAGCCAGTATTACATGGTATACCCGGTATGCAACTGCACAAAGTCAACAGCGTCTAGCTTTTCACATTCCTTTTTCTTTCTTTTTTTTTCACTCAGTCCGGCACAAATATGATTATCTTATTTCCCTTGGCTTAGATTTCATGTCTTTAAAACATCTTTGCTTTCCTGAGTCCACTTCCTGTCACTATAATTTTCACTCCCTGTATATTTCCTTCTAATAAAGATTACACTGAGCATGATCTTTTGTTTTGAATCAGGCCTCAGTTAGAGCCACTGGGTGTATTAACGCAATAGAAAATGGTGCAAATTGAGCTTTCAAAGACAGCAACTAATTTCTACTTCAGTCACTTATACAGAACTCAGGATGAAGCTAAAATTAGCATTCCTGCATCCTGAACATGAGTACCCTTTCTTCTCTGGTTCCTTATAGCTGCCTCACAGCCACACTGAGTTACTGATTATGATGTTGCATTTACTTCGACTCTTTACCGCACAGCGTGTATTTCAGGGGTGAATGCCAAATTCACCACTTGTTCTTTGCCAAAAAATAACTCCTCTTTGCCAAAAAAACCCTTGCATTTTATAGTAAAATGATGACCCAAGGCAAAATAATTTCCCCATCCCCAAACAGCTGAGGAACAGGGGATGAACTGACCAAGCAGCGACTGCATGGAGAAGTTTGGTCCAACTGCTCTCCAAAGGAGGGAGCAGGGGAGTGAAGCAGTGAGGGTGGGCAGGCAGGCCAGAGGAGCCTCTTGACTACAAAGGTGTCCCAGCAGAAGGACATGGATACACTGCTTCTTCCCTTCTCCTGGGCTGAGCTGTGACTCAGCTACTCCTGGCCCCTCATGTGCCAGAATATTTGTCCTCATAAGTGACCATAGTTTATCTAAGATTTTAGAGGTCAGCTATGTATAAGAATTACCCAACACTCACTAAAATGCAGTGTTATAATTAGCAATGCAAAGTAACTATCAAGAAAGAAAAAAAAAGGGCTAAGAAGAGTAATTTAAATGCTTAAATACAGGGGGGAAACATTATCTCTCTTCTTCATCAGAAACACTAAACAGATACTTAGCAAAGTGTGGAAGGAGAATATGTTTTTGACACCATAGCTAGAAAGTAAATTTTAGGTAAGTGAAATGTAGGAATTTGGGCAAAACATGGAGGGTAATTTGCAAAAAGAAACTTCAGGTTTAATAGCCATTAGTACCCAGGAAGCCTATTCTGTAGTTCAGCTGAAACAAACTCTTACCAGTGTAAAGAGGATCTTCAGTTTCCCCTCTCTCCTAAAATAATCAATAGTATTTGAAAAAAAACTCCATACTAAAGCAAAACCAAAATAAACAGTTCATCATTATTAAATTTTTCCAGTATTTTTCCAGTGTACATTCCTTGTTCCATCCACCTGCAGACATTTTTCATTATTTTTTTAACAGTTGTTCATTAAAGTCAGTTATTGCTACCCTACTCTAAAGAGAATGCCAGCTGGGAACATGATATAACTAGTTCCTAGTAATGTAAGACCATGCAGCCATTCCCATTTCTGTGCTGCTAAATAAGCAGTCTCCAGTTGCGTGGGCTAATGCATGAAATGTAGAGACTGAGAAATCCCTGGGCACCACTCGCGACTGTTCCAGTGCGGGAGGAAAACTAGAAGGAGCGTGGTTTCCAAGGAATATAATCACAGGAAAAAATATCACTGAATGTATTAGGCTAAAGGAATTATATTGGGATAGTTGAAAGAAAAAACCTTAAGAGAAGGAGATACCATTGTTACATTATCAATTTGTTTTAGGAAGTGACCATTTGGGATTTTCAAAAGCTTTGGTTATCCAGAATCCTCAAAGCTGTTTATGTTCCCCTGTCTCACTGATTGTTTTTTTTTTTTTTTTTTTGGTTTGCAATTCACAATTTGTTTTAGAATTTAACAATTATTTGCTTTTTCATTTTTAAAAATCAGTTTAGGTGCTTAATGCTCCAAAATATGTATTAATATTTTATTTAATTTTTGTATTAGTACTGAAAGAAAGTGGCTTTTCACCAGTTAAGAACTTTAGTATTCTATGTCTTAGAAATTAGCTACTAAGTAGATACGAGGTTGAAGATTTTAAAATTACTCTGCTTTCTGGAAAGTTTTAGTTACTGACTTCAAAAGAAGTGACGTCAAACCACCCCTATGTCTGAAAATCTTAACTTGAGTGAATAAACCTTTTAACCAAGGATAGATTTTATTTGTGAACCCTTTTACCACTGAGAGCAATTGTGACATTCAAGGCTTGGTTTTGCCAATATTCCTCATTCATTCAATTTCCTTATGACTTCCAAAGGAAAGTTTAGAGTTCTATACTCGCCACAAATTATTTTCTTTAAGAATGCAGTCTTATTTAAAAGCTGTATACAAACAATTTATCAAATAGATGCATATTGCTTAGTTTTTAACATCTTTGTATCTCATGACCTTGGGGAGTTATTCAGAGTTCTGTGCTGCTTATGTACAGTACAGGCAAAAATGGTTCCTCCCCTCCAAAAATGAGCATACTATGGACTTTAATTGTTTCCTCTTTATTTAATAAAGTCAGTATATGTATTTCTGTTTACATTCATGTGTCAGCATGCTACTCCTTTACAATAGGAGTTTTTTGTCCTAAACGTGGAGTTTTTTCCTATGCAAACAACTGAGGTCCATTCATTAGTTCTGGACAGTCATTCCTCTGTGCTGCTGGCCTGGAAATACAAAGTGACAAGTTTTTTTTATTCTTTTTCTCCTTTATTCTTTCCCTTTGATAAATGTTTGTCAGTTTTCAAACTATTAATTTCCATTTTCTTCTTAAAGTTAATAAAGCTTCTTTTAAAACTGCTGACAATAGAAATAACACAGTGAAGACTATCCATGCCATTAAAGAATAATTTTCCAGACAAGCAATGAGTAAATTTTAGTCCAAAAGAAGGTATGCAGAGGGAAACAAAGATGAATGTACTTCTATCTAGACAGGAGGCAAAATCCTCAAACAGCTTTTGCATAGTGCTAACTCAAAGGATGAGCACATCTGGGACATGACTTGAGGCTCACCCCGAATTTTGCAAAAATTATCTAAAGCCTTACAAAAATAAATGGTATTCCTTGGTATTTTTGTCTGGAAGAAGTCAAAATCCCCTTTTTGCATGACTACAGCAGATCAGTTCAAACTGCAGGCACTGGCCTAGGTATACTGAAACTTGGAGGGGCTGTGTAGGGAGGATAGAAAGGTCAGACAGTTTTCTACAGACCCTTCCTCATCTGAAATATGCTGAAGCCACTTGGCAGAATTTTCACCCTGTCACCACGGATGAAAAAGTATCAGCCGCAAGAGCCTTGTGTTCTCTTGAGTTGAACTGAGTCCAGCCAGAATAATATGTTCATTTCAGTGGTGTTTATGTATCAAGTTAGAAACAGAGGTGTCAAAAAACCTTACAACTCTAAATATTTCAAATATATAATTTTAATTAGTTTTCAAACTGTATTTGGTTTAATTTTGTCAATATCGTATTAAATATAGATTTTTTTCTTGGCTGATTGACCTTTAGATCTCTTGATAACTAAGAAGAAAAATAGGCCTTGTTGGTTTTTTCTTTCCCCTTTGATTTATATTGATTTATCCGAAGTCACTGGGGATTGAAAGACAAGAAAATGAAGATAAGGTTAAAGAAAGGTTAAGCATAGCATCAAAGCCCTTTTCACAGGCAAAAAGGTTTTATGATCTTTAAAATCTCAGCTGCATACTCTGTACATAATAATCACTATAATTAAGTGATTGTCTCCCCTTCAAAAAAAAGTTGAAAATGACATAGAAGAATGATAAATCGTTAATTAATGATATGCTGTTCTGTTTCCCTTCTGATTACACCTCCTGCTGGGCATGACTGGTCTGTTTGCTTCTAATCTCTGCTGTGAATTCATTCAATTCCACGCCTTTCCGCTATCATGTTTTCACCCTTCCTGACTTTCATGACTACCATATGGTACAGAGCCACTGTCAGTTCAGGCGGCGATTTCATGGTGTCAGTGTTCGGGGGAAAAGATGCCCGTGATACCCAATAAGCATGCTTGGATCTGGCTGTCCCACCATGGAAATATCTAAAATTGCCATGAAAATGATAAACTGGCTCCTAAAAGGGTGTTTTAAAATGAGGATATGGTAGAGTTCATCATGACCATGAAAAATGTATTACCTTGGCTAAAGAAAGGGTTATTTTATCCTCAAACTTGTCTTTTTCACAAGGGACCCGTGTAACATGGGTAGCTTGAAAGTAGTAGTTGGAAGGAATAATGCTTTTTAATTCCATATTAACAGTATAGGGTAGGTTATCTCTTTTCACATACAGATGTAGAACACAGTCCCAAAAATGCATTTTTAGCATTTTTTATTCAGAGTGATTTCATGGACAAGCTCTAAATTAATGTCAGAAAGATCTGTGTTGTACTGTGATCCCAGGTTTTTTCCTGTGGATCTCATTATAGTGTCCTTATTATTATTACTCTCTCTACCAGTTGGCAGGAATTTAACTTTACCTGCTCCTTGGAATTTGGACAGTCTCTCTCTGTCTCCTATGGGGCACTTCTAGCTGGCTGAGGAGGGACACACTGGGATGAGTTTCATCTCCAGCTAGGCTGTGTTTGTGCCATTTATGGGCTGAAGTACCACAGGTCAATTTTTAGTTCATTTGTTCACTGTGAAATGTGTGGGGTCAGGGTAGCAGGGGATGATCTCGTTTATTCTCTCCCTTAGCTGTTGCCCTTTGCCAGTACCACAGTTACAAAGGTGGCCAAGGGAGAAAGGCTTGTTCTGTCTTTCCTGTAAAATACTTTGTTTTCTGAGAATCAGCTTGCTCAGGAAAAAAAGAGGAAAAAAACAAAACAAAACAGCAACAACAAAAAACCCAACCACAACAACAACAAAACCCCAAATCGAAAACCCAAAGCAAAACAAAAAAAACCCCCTCAAATCAAGCAAAGAAACCCACATAATTTCTGTAGGAAAACCTGAAGGGACCTAAGGGCTTCCTGAACCAAAAGTCACTGAGCTTGACTCTTCAGTTCCCAGAGTCACATAAACCCAGTAGGTGGAAGGAATCTCTGGAGGTTTCCAGACTGAACTCCTGTTCTAACAGGGCAGTTTCACAGTTAGGTTGTTCTCTGAGGCTGCACACTCCCGCCTGCCAGGGTAGGTGCGCTGGCTGCCACTGTTCCAGCCTAAGAATTCAAATATATTTTGCAAAGGGCACCAGCAGTCAGCAGATACAGCTCATTTGCGAGAGGTTACAATTAAGCTCTGCAGTGAGAAATTGGGTCTAATCATCTATTTGCAGTGACAATACGTTGCATATGGCTAGTTGTTTTGTAATTTAGTCATTATCCCTGTTAGTGAAATATGAACATATGACGGCTTTCTCTGACTTACCATGACTGGAAAATTGAGGAATGTTGCTCACAATTATGTCCTCCCACAGATGGAGAGCTGTACTCTGGCACAGCAGCAGACTTCATGGGCAGGGACTTTGCCATTTTCCGAACTCTGGGGCATCACCATCCCATCAGAACAGAGCAGCACGACTCCCGGTGGCTCAATGGTATGTAAAATGTGCATTTCTCTGGTTCCACTCATCCAGCCATTAAAGACTAGCACACAGCTTCCTTCCAGCAACATCTGTGACATATACACTCCTCTTTTATTTGGAGCAGAATTCTGTCTTAAACCAGTTAAACTAATGAAAAGTGATTTATAAAGAAGCATTTTTGGTTTAATTACACAGGGATTTGTGGAGTGTGATTAAATTAAAACACGCACAGACACTACAAAGAGCACAGTCATGCAAGTTGGACAGAAGCTCCAGGCTTGTGGAGGCATCAGCCACATATCAACACAAAGTAGCTCCAGAGCCTTGGGCAGGATCCTGCCTTGCACAAGCTTTAATTTTTGCTGGGTTGAAGGGGACACTGGCCACATCCAACAGAAAGTCAATCAGCAGAACTTCTTGAGCAAGCCAAAGCTGTCAGGAGTTTGGAAAAAGAGAAGAGGGACCTGGGCATTCCAAGTGATTTAGTTTCAAAATATCAATAGTTTAGCGAGGCACAATAGCTTACATTATTGTATGGATGTTACTAATCAAGCCTGTGGTGGTTTATTTATGTGTCGGAGGAGAGAAAGATAGTTTCAGAGAAAATCTGATTTTGGCTTCGTGTACCAAAATACTTTAGAATGCATCTGAATACTCTATCCAAGTTCTACTGAAGTCAAATTTACAATAGCTTAAATGGAATTACCCTTGGCTTTAGCTATACAAGAATATGAGCATTTGGGAAATGAGAATTCATTGTCTGAAAAAGCTGACATTTGGATTAAGTAATACTAACTGTAGTTGCTGAGTTAATTTAAATTTTAATTTTTAACAGTTAACGAGCTGTACTTTTGCTGTACATACTGCTTGCACCTGCACTCCTGTTTTTGAATTCACAAATTATTTTATTCTTAGACATTTTTTCCTCCTAGCCATATTATTTATGTCTCTGCTGAGGTTCAGGCTTTCTTATGTGGTTTTGCAATTTAGTGCAAACTGTTCACACAAATTTTAATGTGTAAGAGCAGAGTATGTTTTAAAACACAGTTTGTTATTAGGTAGTCAACAGCTTCTGGTATCAAACTGGATATCACATTAGCTGTATATACAATCCATAACAAAATCAGTCCTGACTCATAAATAAAACCACAAGATGCTATTGCAGGTTGGATTAACTCTACATATAACATACATTTGATACATGTATCATGTAAGTGCATATATGACAAGCATGGATCTGTATTTTAATATGACACGTTTATGAATCTGATGTGTATCCTGTTAAATTTAGTTTTGCTGTAATTCATGTGGACTCCTATCTGTCTGGAGAACAGATTCAGGTCTACAGCATTTCAGTTCTACAAACTGTGTTTGCCCTGTATTTGCCCAGTGTTTGCCCAGTGTTTGCCAAAAATTATATTCATTGGGTTATTTTATTATGACAAGAAACAAGATTTCTGGACTTCAGGAAACAGTAAAGTACAAGGGTTATGGACATACCTATCTGTCTTGATACCTGGTAAAGTAATAATGTGTTAGAGATAACCAACATCAACTTTTGTTATGATAGTCACGATGACATTTTAAAGCCCAAGCATGCAAGCAAAATCTGCATTTGTGCAGTAGATTTGCACAGTGACAGCTGAGTCAGGAGGATTTATGCAGTGGGAAAGCACAGCCATTGTCCACAGCCCCTGTACCTCACTGCTAAAAATGTGGCGTTCCCCTGTGGATTCGGTTATCAGTCTTTCAGCACTAAATGTGAGAACTGCTTTTCCCAAATTAGCACTAAGGTTACATCTGACAGGGTGCAGAAACCACAACTGCTTTGTGCTCAGGGTGGGGAGGAGAAGACAGTCACACGTAAAGAGCTGATGAACCTCAAGCTTTCTTGAATTTTAAGTGGTTTTCAAAATGAACATAAAAGTAGAAAGACAGCATTTTTTGTATCACAGGGTGAGCGTGATTTCCAACTCTAAAGTAAAGTTCTTACACTATATTCCTGTATGGAAAGTTTCAAACTAAATTTAACACAAGATAAGGATCAAACTGAAACATTTAGAAATTACTCTTATAACTGTCCATAATTTAATAGAGAATGATCCTTAAATACATTTTTGAAATCTCTCTCTACACTGCAACTTAATACATTTACCTTCCTAATATGGAAAGATTGGCCTAAAATCTGCACTACAACATTCCTATTAAAGGCTCTGAGGCTTTACTGTTAATTTCCCAGTGATAAGACCCTGGCAGCCTTTCCCTACAGCTCCTAATTTCAGATTCTAACATGGAAATCCAAAAATGATAATAGTTTGGGTTTGAAACTCTGCAGGCCAATCCTTTGATTATTGTTTTTAATTTGTCATTTGTCTTTTAAAAATACAATATAGAAGAAGCTCTGTGTTTGTACATATTTAAAGTGGATATACTTTAAATGAAACAAGCTCTCATTGAAGAATGAGGTGCATACTGCTTTCTTAAAGATCTGCCTAAACTATTTTTGAACCTTAAGTCTGCAGACCTTTGTAAGTTTTTTGGTAAAGACATGGGTTGCTATGTAGGGGTGGGTTTGCTTTCTTAGTTGCTTTTTACAGTGTGCTTAGCCTCAGGTGGAAAACCAGTATTCTGATGGGCATATACTGAAAGCTGCAGAACAGCCGTTCTGATCCAACTTAGAGACAAATTCTCATCCTTATAGAGTTTAATAGTTTGGTGATGAGGCATCCACTTCTAAGAGCTTGCTAATATTTACTTCAGTCAGAGCAGGAGTTAACTGCTTCTTCCATACTAATGCTAAGGTCAGAGCTGACAGGGTACAGAAAATACAGCTGTTTGGTGCCAAAAATGGAGAGAAGAGAAATGCACATGAAAAGCTTGCTAACTTCCCCCAGAAATCAAGTCTTGCCCTGAACTGGCATAAAAGCAGGACAACATCACACAGAGTGATTAAGTTTTTTGGGATTTAAGCAGGAACGCCGAGTTCCTACAGAGATCACACAGGCACATTCTGGAGATGCTCAACCTTCTTATAGAAGTTGTATATTTTGGGGAGGAGAACTGTGCCCAGCCCAAGGGAAGGTACTAATCAGCAACTCTTAAAGACTTCTTAAGTCTTTTAGAGATATTAAATACTCACAGGCTTCTAAAGCTTTCATTTTATATAAATAATTAAACAGCCACCAAGCCAAATAAAACAAGGGAGACTGATTCTATAGCTGTGTAGTCAGGGCATTCATCTAGAAGCTAGGGAACCATACATCAGTCACTGCAGCAGTGTATATTTAATTATTGATACAGAGTTGGCCAGATGTGACAAGGAAGCATTTGCAAAAACACAGTAAAATAAGCTGGTGCTCAGGGAAGTCATCTTGGATATGAAAAGCTGCAGTTCAGTGCCCCAGACTGAATCATGTACTTTGTTATAAGCCGTGTTCATGCACACACTGGACATTACTGGCTCCTCTGGTACGTGCATGGAGTTTCTCTGCATAAAACAAGCTTTGGCAATCTTACTCGATCCCAGGGAGGGTCAAGAATAGTTTTGAACTCTCAGAAAAAAAATTAGAAGTTGAAAAAACATTTCCTGTCCAGCTTTACTATAAGGAACAATGGCCTTGATGATACACTTACAAAGCCTTGCCTATAGGCAAGTACATGTTTCACTTTAAATGTGCCATTGGCTCTCACAGTTCAGAGCCATGAAGTTATTTGGAGGAAGCATAGATCATGTCCTGCTTCTGTGAACTGCTGCAGCAGTTAAAGAAAAAGATGAGTAGAGGCCTGAGCAGGTGGGAGCAGCTTCTCCTGGTGCCAGGGAGTTCCCTGCTGCAAGCAGGCAGTGTTTGCTGTACGCCGTCCCCACTGTGTTCATGCAAGGGCTAAGGGCATGGCTGCGGGCAAGAAGGCAGAATTGGCAGTGCACTCTACCAGAGCAAATGCTGAGCAATGCAAAAGCAATGCACCCAAGGCAGTTTTAAAGCTGAAGATTAGAGGAGTGGAAGGAGAGAGCTTAAAGCTGCTCTCATCTTCTCTGACTTGAGCACAGGGGATCTGGCCTTAAATTGTTAACATTTTGTAAAATGAATAACCATAAACATTTATTTTAAAAGCGAAGCAGGCTTGGGCTGAGAAGGATCTGAAAGGAAATGAAATCACAAAAGCTGCATTAAGATAGTATTATGAATCTGGTTTGCACCCCAGAAATACTGGCCTCACTCACCCTCTTTACTAGACCTGGGGTTAAGAGAGAGTGTCAGTCTGGATTTCCAGACTTGGCTTGGAATTTCCTTGCTTTTTATGGTTTTAAACCACTCTATGATATTATTTTAGCATACTTTCCATGGCTTAATTTTTAAAGTGGAGTAGTAACTGTGCTTAGTCCCCTGAGGTTATTGTCCTTGGTAATCTTTACTTTACGGTTACATAAACAGCTGAGAATTATAGAAGCTGAGAGACTGTTCAATAAAAAAGAAAATGCCCTCTTAAATTTAACAGGGTCCAAGGCAGGAAACATGGACTTGATACTCTCCTGGCATTCAAACAGAACTCTAGCCATCACTTCATTTCCACTTATGGCACTTTGTAGAGTGTCCCAGCATTGGCATTATGCACACATGATTTTGAATATATACATTTTGCATGGTAGAGTAATGTATGGCAAAAGAAAGACAAGATTACAGATAGTTTATAGGATTTTTACCTATCTAATAAAATGCATTAAACATATCAAAACATTAAAAATTAATTACTCTTGCTGAGATGTGGGTGTGTACATATTCTGCTCCTTGAACCTATAATTAATCTTTGGTCAACCACACCAAACCCTTTTCCTACATCTTCATAGCCACCGATGACCCCTTCTGCTGTGCCACTCCCTTGTCCCTAAATGCCTTCCTAGTTTCCCATTTTCCTGCTCACCTCCTACACATTCTCAATCCAGATATACAGCATGCAGTAAAATACAGGCAAGCAGATGTGGGAAGGGGCTGGCAGAACTCAACCATCCTGGTACCTGGGGTTGTTTCATAAAATACATCTGAGATCTTACTGGAGAAAGGAGGTGATGGATAATACAAATACAATGCATTTCCATCAAGAAAAGAGCTATTTAAACAAAGGACATTAAAAAAAAAAAAAAAAAAAAAGAAAAAGGGTGTGAACTGCATATGAATTTATTTGTCTTGAAATTAGAAGTCTTAAACTATAGTGGGAATGAAATTAGAAAAAGTTGAACAATAGAAGGAGTTGGTGAGGCAGCCTAGATGTTTTTAAGAGGAACTCAGGTAACATTTCCTGTGGTGTTATATAGCACACTTGCCTGACATTGCAAGAGACTACAGTGAGTAGACTAAGAAGTCTCTTCCAGATCTGCATTCCCATGAATTTGCAAGGACATATTTAAACAACCTTGCGAGTGAAAACAGTGAGGGAATTTTTTTGTGTGTGTCATTTTTCTTGTTGTTCTTTTGGTGGCTTTTTTCCCGTGAAAGGATCTCTTGCATTTAAAATATGTATTTCTATATTTGAACCACATTAGCCAGCTGATATGTCCTATCATGCAGGCTGTAGTGTGGACTGAGTTGGACTGAGTTCCACACTTTCCCACAACTCCGACCCTTGCAGGAACAAAACATGTCCATTTATGCAAGTCTCATTTCTCACTCAATACATCCTCCCACCCCCATTCCCATTATCTTCATTGCTAAGAATAGTAATAAATAATTTCACAGTGATAAATTCCATGTGTGACAAATGCTAATGTCACCTAACACAGTGCTAGGAAGTGCTCAGAAACTATGGTGACGGTGGCATAATACTGCGAACAGAATGGCACACAAACTCAATTTACAAGGGTTTTTTTTCTCCTTTAAGTCTGTAGATCCATATTTGAGAGATTGAGTATGAATTTTAAGTTGTTTTTCTCCTTGCAATTTAGCAAGCTTTTTTTCTATACAGTTTTTGTTACAAACTGTTCTTTTTTTTTCTTGGAAGAAACATAGAATTTCTGAAATCACAGAATAAATGCTTCTTTCTTATTGTTTTTACTTTAATTTTATCCTGTCACTAATCTGAAATGGTTACAGGTCAGGAAACCAAAGGCCATGCTGAATACTTGACCAGAAGATATATATAGATATATATATATATCAAGATATATAGATATATAGATATATATGTGTGTGTGTACTTGAATGAATTGATTCGTTTGAACCTTTCTGATAATTGTTCCCTGTATCTTTATACAAAGTAAGAGAAGCATTTGGTTCAGAAATCAAAGACCAAGTAGCAATTAGAGAATGTGCTTAACAGTTTCTCTGGATGTGAGAAAGGTCATGAAGATGGTGGGTGGATACAACCAGAAATAATATCATTTTCCCATCAAGTGGCCTTAATGAAATTATTTGAAATCATTCTGGGAAACAGATTTTCTCATTCTCTTTCCCTCCCGTGCCCCCTAGGATGAGGTAAGTTTCTTCATTAAAATCAGTGCTGTGGATGAGTTTTTGTTCTGTTTAGGCTGAAAATATGGTAAAAGCAGCCAAAGGACAAGTTTTGAGGTTTTTTCCCACTTTTTGACTGGGAAAAGTGGGTAGGAAAGGCAAAGCAGCAGAGAACGTTCTCCTGGTCTGACTGCACATTTTGAAGGCTTCCTGACACTGTAGAGAATGTAGCCTGGAGCAGGAAGACTTGCATCAGTAAACACATTGGTCTGAGCTATAGCCACAGCATGCTTTGGTTAGTTAGGGTACAAGTTATCCAGGAACCTGACTTAGGATATGTGTTTATTACATGGTTAACCAGGGGCTCATTTATGGGTTTTAACTTGGTCAGCCTTACTGTCCGCACCAAAAAAATGTAATAGCTGCAAGTGTAGATTAGAAGCCATGCTTTGCTGCCATTCATTCATTGTGTGACTCTCTTTGTAGTGCATATGAGATCAAAAGTAATGGGAGAGCTCAGAGTTCTTTGTTCACTGTTTCTGCTGGAGACCAGAGAAGTTTCTCTGCTGCACATAGTGCAGTTTTAGGAAAGAAGTTCCTGGCTCTTAAAACAAACAGTGTGGGATATGACCCCAGTACCAACCAGATCACTGCAGCATAGTCTTTCTAAAGAGACTTGGCAGTGATGGTCAGTTTGAGATCTGCACTCTTGTGCGCTGAACTGGTCTATTGGTGATGTGCCTTACTAAGATTTAAGTGTTTTATTTCAATTGTGAATTGAAAGGCCCACGTATCAACATATATGAGGTTATCAACCCAGTAAATCCTGATGAGTCTCATGTTGGAGTGAGATCTGAGAGTACAGCCATTCCCATCACTTTCTCTGGAAGGCAGGCGGATGAAAGAGCCAGAACAAGCTCTGGGTAGATCCTGGATATGGATAAATCAATGTGCCTTTGTCCTGGGCAAAGCCGGTGATCCCATTTAGGTGTTCAGATTCAAAACTGATGATGTAGGTGAGTTGCTTTTTATAGTCATCCTTTAGAAAAACAAATCTGAGTCTCACCTGCCTCTTTCAGCAGCAGGAGCCGTGTAAAAATCCATCTGCATGAGCACACTCCAGGATTATATTCATAGGAGTACAGCTCTGTGCCCTTCTCTCACCAATGAAAAACACCTGCAATTTTCCGATTATCAGTAGTCCCAGTGATATTCTATCTCCACTTTTCTTTTTTTTTTCACCGAAGATGTATTGTTTTTTTTCTGTGGGTAACTTACAGACTTGGCAGTGGATGGCTTTGTAAAGTGATGGTCTCTCCACTTAAAGTGACAAACTCAGTATATTCAAGCAGTGGTACCTGCGGCAATAACCTCTTTTAGAAAGCTTCGTGTGCTACTTTCAGTTAATGTATGATTAAAAAGATCATATCTATCTACCTTACCCCCATGCATCAGTTCATAGGAGGATTCTCCCTTTTCCTTGGAGATAAATCTCAGTAGAAAAAAAGTCATTTGTCCAGAACAGATGTAGTGTTCAGGTTCTAAGTTTGCACTTTGCTTTGCTTTTGGTATAGAACCCACTTTAAATTACACAATACGATTTTCTTTTTAATTACCATTTTTGCAGAGATCCAAACCAGCTTAAGCAAAAGGTAAGTCCAGATTAGGTGGCAGGATTCCAAAGACAAAGCCTCTGTGTTATAGGCTTTGCAAATTCGAGTAGGTTTCCCATGATCTCTGTGAGAGCTCATCACAGCTCTGATGCTTGAAAAACTGACTTTTAACTACCAAATTGTGCCTCCTTTCTTGTTCACAAAAGTCACTAACCAGTTTTTCAGAAAAGTTAAGCAGAAATCTGCTGGTAGGAGTCACACAGCAGAATACTAATTGATTTAATCAAAGGAGGAGTGGGTCTGTTATAGTCCCCTTTATTGGGATATGACATACATCCGAATTTTCTTTTTGCGTTCTTGTGTTGTTTTGTTTTTTTTCCTTCTGCTCTAGCCATCAACTTAATGAGTGTTGACCCTGTCAATACCAATTTCCTCTTCTCAGGCCACCATGTTCTGAGTTTGGTGGGCATTCAATAGAGATTTACTGTTGACTGGGTAATTTGAGTTCATGTGTGTGATGAAAAATTAGTGAGGAGAATTACCCAGAAAAGTGGATGCCATGACAATGCATGTCACCATGGTGTGACCAGCTCTGCTGACATAGGTTTCAAAAGCTCTCCCCCTGTGAAAATGGGGCCTGTTTGCAAATTAATTAGTTTCTGGCAGCAGCTTGATTGTTGACCCAAAGTTTGTAGAGTGGAAAAACAATCAGATTAGTGTGTTCAGTATAAAGGCCCAGCGCGGCGCTCGAGTGCAGTTTGCCAAACTGTTGAAGCCGTGAATAGAGTGAAACAAATTCTTTTTTGAGAAGCCAAGGCAAAGGTTAAGTGTGATGTGACTGGAGCATGCTGGCCGCAGGGCGGTGGGGAGAGAATTAAAGGTTTCAGCCACACAGAAATAGAGAGTGCTGAGCGAGTTGCATTGAATTTAATGAAATTCACAGCTTCAGATGCAAAAGTGTTTGGCAATGTTAAAGTCTGTGTTAAAGGGAGAAATAAGATGGCTTTGTTTTAAGAAGTTTTCTTTGTACATCCATGTGGGACACCAGGGACTGAGCCTCTAAAGGGTATTAGAGAGACTTCCTGAGCCTCCACGCTGTTTCTAAGCACCTGCAGACTGAGGTTTGTACCAGTTCCTCCCACTCCCCACCACACACTAACTCCCTTTGTCTCCAGTGATTCCATCCAAGCTTCCCATTCATCACCTCCAACATTTGGGGAGGGTTCTTCTTTTAAATAGTGCTGGTGTGGAGGGAGTTCTCATGAACAAATGTATTAGAAATCCATGCTTTTGAATAAATGACTGGCTAAAGCTTGTTATCCAAGCAGTGAGTCAAAAGATAGATACTAAAAAATACAACAGGCCAGACCTGTAGCTGATAATACAGGACAATGACCCCTATGCAGCCAAGATCTGATTTCTACTCATTACTGTACTCATTTCATTATTACGCTTCATTCCTTCAATGGCTGTTTTTTTATATGTTTACCCTTCATCATCCATTTTTGGCATTCACTGTTATTATCACTCTTGGAATATTTCCTTTATATCAAACAATCCCTATGCATTTTTAAAACTATTGTTTTCCCACTATGACAAATAGAAAGAAAGTGCCAACTGTTGTCAAGGAGCCCATGTCCATGGGTAGTTGAGGTATCTTCTCTTGGATCAATGTCTCAGCCCTGTTGGCCTGGATCAGAATGCCTGGCAGACCCGGGGCAATGGGAGGACAGAGCTGTCGAGCTGAAAATATGAAGGGCTCCACACAGCCCACCACACAGCCCCCACACCATCAATTAACTGAGATGCCCAGCAGAGTTAATGATGTGAGGATACGGCCCCTTAGTCTGTTCCCACCTTTTTCCCCCATTCCATAAAATTCCAGCTCTTAGCCTGCGACCTGTGCAAACTCGGTGATTAGTTCTCGGTAATGGGGCTGAACCTACCCCTTCACACTAACATTCCTGAACGGTGAATTGCTTGTCCCAAAAGGCATTTAGTGTTGCTTGCAATTAACACAACTGATTGCTCAAAGCCGGCACCTGAGGTGGCATGGAGCCAGCTGGAAGCATAATTGGCTCCTTAGCCAGAGAAACATCTACCTCACAGTGGAGCCTGTGATGACGGAATTATTAGTTCAAAGTAAGGCAGGTATGTGAATACCTGTTCTGTACATTAAAGCCTCCACTAGCACTAGACACAGATGAATTATCGCAGACTCAAAGCCTCCCTTTCTCTCTGTCTCCGGCACTTCCCCTTCTCTTTGTTCATGAAATTGCGCACATTTCAGCCTGAATATTTGTAAGGCTGAGTAATTGCTTTTGTTCTTTGGGTTATTTAATTACAAATCTCAGTAGATGACAGGTCCTCTGCTCTAAAGGAAGACATCACATTTGCACAGTTACAGAATCCCAACACAAACGTGTGTGGCAAATCAGTGACTGCAGATTTATTCATGCCCTCTGGGACCTGCACTGCCTTTTCAGCTTAGCATGCAATATGATTTAAATTACAGCTTGTGCAGAGCTGTGCCTTGGGATTACACTCCATGTTTCCAACTGTTTATAGTTCAGTGAGCTTTAACCTCTGTGATTCTGAAAATTAAATAATGTCACGGCTGATATCAAACTGATGGCTGGTACTAGATTGCTAAATACTGTGTAGTATTAAAAACCTATTTTTACAACAAAGTGGAAACATCAATGTATTTAAAACATTGATAGCACATTCAGGTAGTTCAAGAGCACAATTCAAAAGTTATACTAGCAAAGAATGGCAAAGCTAATATTAAACTCCATTATCAAGGATATTGTTTCAACTCCTGTATTTAGCAGAGTTGTGGCTGTGGACTTTACTAGAGTAGGACTGAGCCTAACATAGTGCTTTGTGATGAGGTAGACACAGAGCGTATAAGATCAAGAAATGTAGTTGGAGCATCTGTTGTAGTTAAATTCAAATTTGTTAATTCCTTGCAGAAGTTTAATTATTTCTGAAATACTGTGATATATCAAATGTCACATCTTGAAGACCTTTCTGCGCTGTAACTGTGGACATCTTAATATTTCTGCAGCCTTTGAAGAGGAGCAGAGGAAACACCTAATTAGAAAACGCTGCACTTAGTATGACATGTAATTGCCTTTCAGATTACATTTCACTATTTGCAGGGGTTTAATTGATGCAAAAACATTCAGTTGTTTTTCTCCATTTAGTTCTGCAAACCCATATTTCCAGGATAGAAACTATTCCAGTCCCACTTGAGCCACTTCACCATGTTCCTCCCCAGTGTCCTTCAGGCAACACCGCAAAACAAAAGGGTGGAACCGATGGCCCCAACAGCACCATTTAGGCCACAGAGCCTCAGTCATGACTGTGGTGTAAGGAAGGGGAAACAGGAAGAGAGAAGGACAAATGGGAGAGACAAATGGACACTTTGTTTTCACTTGTAAAGGCATCATGTTGGACTAAATAACAGAAAATAAACAAAGAAGAATCCACACAATTTCAGTTATCCGATATGATGGACAGATCACAGACACACAAAACGTTTGACAAATGGTTCCTCATTTGGTGCCTTTAAGTTCTGACAGTGCAATAGATCCTGAACTTCCCGTTTGGCTGCATTGCCAGAGTGAGACTTCTTTTTCCCCTTGGTCTTTAGAGTGCCCTTTACTACTTATTTCAGACTTCAATGTCCAGCTCTTAGTTATCAAAGTGGTATCAGAAATATCCCATCCCTTGCTATTTCATTGGATTCTGTAGGCTTGTATAAATTCACCCTTTTTAAAAGGTGACCGTTAAATTTGATTTTTTTAAACATGTAGCTAAGTGCTTTTACTTACCATACAGTATAAAAACTGATATGGTTAAGTTTATAGTAGCATCTAGGAGATCAAAGTATGCAGGTGATCAGCAGCTAAGAGCTGATAGTCAGAAGCAGTGAATGCCTCAGATGATGTGCTGGTACACAGATAACATACAGGAATATTGAAATGTGGTGACATTGCATTTAAGAATCTCAGTATCGGTCTCAAATGTAGCAGTGTGGTACAAAAGACTGGTGAGAGTGACCCACTAAAACTGAGGCTGATGAGCCTTTTTTAGCTCTTTTTCCCTCTGTTCTGTGATCACTGTTTCACTGGTGTCTCTGGTCTCAATGTTTCTGTTAGTAAGGTGAGCTGCCTTGTAGTGTTACCAGGGAAAATGATCTCTTTCAAAGGCAAGGGTTAAACTGTAAATCTTTGAGAGTAACCATTTATTGCACAACATCCAGCAGAATTTTATGTTCCAGAGCACTTAGGGCTGCTACAAACANAGCAAGATTTATAGGAAGATTTTGTTAGAGAAGTTGGTATAAGCAGAAACAAGATAACCTTTCAGCGACAGCTTTTTTACAGATGATCATTCAGAAAAAGCAGAAGAGACTGGATTACATATTTTTCCCATTCGCTGCACAGCTCTTATGAAATAGTTGCAAGCATTCAGTGATAATACATTATCTGTGAATATTGCCACGTATCTGAGGATTGGTGTTTATTGATTCTTTTACTGCTGTTTGAGCAAAATTCAATATCCTTGCAAGTAGGATATGTTCCACTGATGTCAGTGGGATTATTCATATTTCCTGAGCTCTACAATAACATTTGTCACAGTGTAAAATTTGGTAGTTGTAGGGTGCATCTCTCTTCAGTTACCCGCTCCTCCAGCCTGTGTGTCCTGTTCTGCTGGTTCTCTAAAGCAGCTTCCAGTAAGGGCAGAAAAAAATCTCCATGAGAGGAAGGTACAAAACCTTTCTATGTGGTATTTTAAATGGACTTGTGAGTCACCAGCTTTTTCACAAGGTTGTGTAAATGGGTTGTCATTATCAATACCCAGTTCTGTTCCATGTTTGACGTCCTGTCAGCTTTAATATTTTTTTGTCAGGCCTGTTGGTAGAAAGCATTCTTTAAAAAAAATTCCAGTTTCCCGTTTATTACAGGACCTATATATTTTACTGCATTTCTTTCTTTTATTACTTTTTAAATACTTCTGTTAAGCTTCCTGCCAATTCCTCTCCCTGTGGTTTATGTATCACAAGCAAGCGTGGTGCAAAGTCCTCCCTCACTGCTTTTAAAAAACACAAAAATTTTGAGTCTGCTACAATGAAATTTTCATTCTTAAGGCACAGAAATTACATCAAATAATATTTCTGAAGTGCTTTCAGTGAATAAATTAAAAAAAGAAAGGGTTGCTTGTACAGAATTAAAGTATAAACCAAGGAAACAAAGTTTGAGAAGAACAACTTTCTGACAATGCAGGTACTATTGCAAAACTTTCTATCTGAAGCAGCTTCACAGTTTTCATCTCACCTGTGCTATCAAATACTTTTTTTTTCTATTTTAATGAACAGAACTAAGTTTCACGTCAACAATATGCTAGTACATCATTTCAGTTGTGTAAGACCCTGTTAATACCTTATGTTGACTGAAGCTAGATTAAGTTGGAACACATACTATGCTCACATGACTACTGAAAGAGGTTGTCATAACTGATGCTATCACACTGAATACCTCAGGTTGTGCTGAGGGGTTTTGCTTGCTCTTACAGATGCCTTACTGCATTTTGTGTTGCTGTGCTACACTGATACATGAGCTAAAACCAGGCAGTCACCCAGCCCTTTCCTCAGTCTTTGTTGCCATCCCTCATTAATCCTACTTTAATGGATTTTGTGTCAAGTTGCTTTACACTACCTGTAAAAGTTCATTATATCAACAGAACATTTCTTGTAGTTTGACAAAGTTACCTCAGTTCTTCAGCCAAATCTGAAGGATTTAAGAAAGAAATTAAATTACAGGAGATCGGAAAGGTTGGGAAATTGCTACAGGAGTGTTCTGTACTGGATGACTCCTTGGGAACTGGAGTGGGCTGATGATCATTTCCAAATGAATGAGTATCCCTCACTGAGAGTTTAGACTAGCGTAGAGTCCTGTCCAATTTTTGATGTGACATCAGGGAGGAGGTTTCATTTTTACAGCTACACAACCT
Organism: Pomatostomus ruficeps; assembly: GCA_013400735.1. Taxonomy (NCBI): domain Eukaryota; kingdom Metazoa; phylum Chordata; class Aves; order Passeriformes; family Timaliidae; genus Pomatostomus; species Pomatostomus ruficeps. The sequence goes on from VYZT01044878.1 coordinate 92,297, forward strand.
CTTCCACACATATCAAATTGAACCTGGCAGTACAAAATTTGGAGTTTCTCTTCCTGTTTTACAAATAGATGATTTTTGACACAAAGGACGTATTTCTTCACTTTTTAGGCAGAAAAAAGTAATATTTCTGTGGACAAATAGACAAATGGAGACAAGGTTGTGCACTGCATGGAGCCGACAGAGAAATGTTAGGAATTTAGCTTTCAGGAGACACAGGCTGAAGATCTGCCTGCCAAGCCAGTGCTGTTCAGCTTTTGCCAGTCACACTGCTAAAGGCTTTCCCATTTTCCCTACGCTGGAATGTGTTTGCCATGTTAATCCCCAGCTATTCCTCATTTGTTTTCAGGTATTTGCCTCCTGCAAAGTGCTGTGTCGGGAGTTTGGCTGATGATGTTGCTGCAGCCTGTTCCCCCTGCCTTCAGGACACCTTCTTGTACCTTTAATTTCCAGGTGGCAGAGAGGAAAAATATTCTACCAAGACATAAACACATATCTCTCAGCATTCAGAAAGGCCTGAGAAAATCCCTTTAGTGGAGAGGAACAGGTTTGGTTTCTGACTTTTAAGATCAACTGCCATAAACTGCTTGGGCATCTCCAGGGACTTGTGCTCCACCTGTGAATCTTCAGAGCTTACAAAAGGCAGGCTTGTAGCATGGCTCTATGTGCCAAAAGTCTGTAACACCCCAAATCAGAAACATCTTTTGTCTTCAGTGCCTCCACGCTCCACTTCCTCCCCTAATACATCACTTCTTAGCATAAAGGCTGTGGTATTTAGTTCTTGTCACTCATCCAGAGCTCTAAAGATGTAGGTTACACAGTGAAGACACAGGCTTTCTGGTGTTTTTATTTCCAAACATCAATGTCAAAAACTTCAGATAAATGACTGAGAGAGGAAGAAACAGGCTCTTAGCTGGAACTCTCATTAGCTTTAAGAAATACAGAAAATTGAGATTAAAGTATTCCTAAATGGAGACAATGTGCTGCAAGCCTCACTTTCTGTTCTGTGATGGACACTAGTTTTCTCAGTTGCCCAATTACTCTCTCTGAGGGACAAGTAAATAAGTTTAAAATTAATTGTGTTGATCGATATACAACAATCTTAAAACATAGTCAGTAATGGAAAAGAGGTGTTAATTTTGCTTGTTGTTCTGTAAGGAGATAATAATCACCTCTTTTAAATTAAATAGGGTGGATAGATCATAAGCATTGTTTTGTGAGAAATCTAATTTTTGTTGAGCATTAAGCTATAATTTTACTGAACTTCTGTGTTCACTTTTCTTCACCATATAATTAGTCTTTAACAGGGAATCAAAGCCATTGTTTTCTCTTTAGAACAAATGCTTCAGAAACTGATAATTGCATCAGAGATCAACATTTTCTTCCTTCTCCTTCCTGTGGGAGCTAAAATGTTATTCCCAAGATACGTTCATGCTGAATTACACTTCTAAGGCAGAGGAGATGAGAGATCTTGGGGTAGTGGCATTGTCTTGGCAGGTACTCAGGGACTCATTTACACTGCTCTAGAGGTGCTGAGCACACCAAACTGAGGTTGTGCTCCTCTTACTGCATTTGACCCTGCATCACTGCCGGCCCCTGCGAGGGCACCCGTGGCTCAGTCCCCAGCCTGGCCTTGCCAAGTTTGCACTCTTGCTACCTGCCCAGCCAGCGTGGAGCCCGAATGCTTTGGGATGTTACAACACACTTGCCTTCTTTGCTTTTGCCCCAAATACAAAACAGTATCATTTTAATTCAGTGTTAACATCTCTCACAAGAGAATGATGCATAGATAACACTTATGGCCAAGCCACTGCAAAAGCCACAAGGACTAGACTCCTGTTGCTGTGTGTGTAAGTGTACCACTGAGATGTAGAAGAATTTACATGTGTAAAAACCTGGTGTGTCTCTTTTAATGCACATCTCTTTGTGTGTTACATTGCTGCTGCACCCATGTGTTGAAATGACAGAAGAGTGATGTGTTGTTGCTACTTTTAATACCTTTCATCCTTGAAAATCTGTAATCTCTTTATGTCACACAAGTCACCACTGAAGCATAGCAGTTGGATTCTGCAGAGAAAGGGTTTGTGGGTTTGTTTTGTTTTGTTTTGTTTTTAATTATGAAAAAAGTTTTGAATAAAATAAAAGTAAAATAATTTTTTAAAAAAGTACATGATTGAAATTAAAAGAAGCCCTAGTTAAACTTTATGCTTATTAGCCTGTTTTATAATCTGTGTCACAAAAATTCCCTTTATTAATCTTTGAAAAATTAATAAAATACAGGGTATCACTTCTAAGAAGGAGAAACTAGCTGACAACTAACACAATACTTTAAGATCATCTTGACTCAAAGATAAACCACTTGATAAATATCATCAGTCTTTAAAACCCTTTCTGATGGAAATTTCGAATGCAAAATCAGTGCAGGACTGTAGGGCTTCTTATCTTTTAATAGCTGCTGACAGCTTGATCATGCATGGCCTACATGCCACACATCTTCTTGACTTTGTAAACAGCGTCTTTAAATGACATCTCTACTCCGTGGCCTGTCCTTCCTGTGTTAGCATCTGACAGTAAGTTACCACAAAACCCTCATATTAGCCCTATAATAGCCACAAGCTCTCCCCTGTGCAAAGAGCATTCCCACTTTGAGGATGTGGTCTGGTGCCATCCGTGTTACTGAGGAGCTTCACTGGAAGCAGTGGATCCATGAGAGCTCTGCTGCATTTACCTGAGTCAACAGCAGCAAGAGGAATGAGAACGCTGAGGAATTTAAATGAAGGCAGTTTGAAAGAACATCACTAAAAGCCTTGGTGTTTCGTAAACTATGTTTGAGTGTGTAAAACCACAAACCACCTTAGCTTTCTCATCACCACCTATTAACAGCTTTGTCCTCTGGTGACCTTGCCGAGGCAGAGGCTCTGCTCTGCACATTTGTGCCAGGAGGTGCAGGTCTCCTCTGTGTGGGCAGCAGGGCTCACCATGAGAGCAGGTCCAGATTTTCTGAGGACAGTGTTTGGCTCTCCATGCTGGCTCTCAGTGGATGGGCTCTGTATGTAGTTATGAAGTCTTGAGTAGCTGTCTATTTTTGTTGTTGTTAAATTTTTAATTTCAGCTTCTCTAGTCTTCCTCTCCTCAGGGTCCCAGTCACTCTCCAGTACTTTTCATTAAATTATAGCAATTGCAGTTTTACTGAGCATAAAATTTCCCTAGTTTCCTAGAATTTTCTCACTATGAACTGATAAATTAGTCATTTTGATCGTAAATATACAATAATAGGGGCATCCAGTTCAAACTCTTTACAAAACATTTCCTAAGAGAACTGCCCTTTGGCTCCTGTCAAGTGATGAAGAGATGACCCCAGCTTCTGTTCCTTCAGCTTACTTAATCCTGACAGCTAAAGGTAATTTCTGTGCCTTCAGGTTTATAGATCTTCATTAAAATGCTAATACAATTCAGTTAAAAAGCCAATTTCTGACGTTTATTGTTTCCTGCTCTCGGGTGTGTGTGTGTATTTGTGCTGCTGTTGCTGCTAAAGAGTAACATTTGTTAAAGAACCAATGTAGATCGATTTACCTTTGCTTTTTCTCAACCTGAAATGCTGAGACAGGCAAAACATGTTTCCATTAGTTAAATAAGCAAACAATGGCATATAAATCATAGAGGCAGCTGGACCAAGGTGTCGTTTCCATAAAGAGCCAGCTTTCTCAGGAAGGACAGTTTAATGGGCTGCTGCCAGCGAAACGTCTGCAGAGCTGGTAATTGCAGGAGGGCACACAAAGTGGTGTGCAAAGGTGTCATGTGGGATCTGAGAAATGGCACCACAGCCAAGACAACTGGAAAAAGGAGACTGAAAAAGGTGTGGGCTTTAATAATTTGCTTCTTAAAGGCTGATTGTTTTAAATAAAAATCTAAGTTTTTATTTTTAGCTTGTTCATTTTGGCTGCAAGATCAGAGAAGTGTTTTTAGCTGTAATTTTATTTTGATCGTGTTTATGCTGTGGCTTTGTTTCTTCTTTGATCATGCTTAAACACGTTTTAGAAATGTTTGTTTGATGTATGCTGTTTTTTAAAGCACTCTTCCACATTGTCTGCTTGTGTTTTTTAAAAGCGATGAATCATTGCAAAATACTTGCTGTCAAATAATTTCTTAAATCTATTTTCCCAAAACAAGCTTTCTGGACTTTTAGTCAATGGAAGACTGCTTTCAAACAAGAAAGTGTTGAACTGTTGTAGCAGCATTTCTGTGGGCTGCATGGACTGGAGGAAGTTTTAGGGTTGCAAAATACTCAATAATTCATATTCAGAAATTTTAAGTCATTCCATCTACCCCCAATAGGTGCAGTGCACTGACTTTTACAATTGCTACTGGTGGGTTTGGATCAAAGTCCCACTTTCCATTCAGTAAAACTTGCCTGAAGTTCATTCCAGCATTTATTTTGTGGCTGTGTTGAGTGTATGAAATAGGTCAACCCTGACGGAATTATTTTAAACTTCCCATGGGGACCCCTTGATACCAAACTGTTTAATTTTGCAGGGTAAGGCAGGGCAGTCTCAATACTTGAACATACACATTCATGGATGACATTCTTTCTCCTGCTGCATGGGTGAGCAATTAGGAGAGCCAAGGAGAAGTCTCTAATTCCCTCATCTGTGGCTATCTCCCTTCCAGTCCTCCAAGAAGAGCAATAAAACAGTGCTGCACAGTCCATGGAGAGAGCTGTATTGCGTGACTGCTGGCCACCATCTGGCTGATTGATTCGTCAGGACCCTCAGCAGCCAGCAGTGAGCATGGTCTGAAGCCCTGGGGTTAAATGCAAGTGTGCATTGAGCCTCGGGCAAGTCAAGCAGCCCCTCTGCTAGTGAAACAATAAAGAACACTCTGCACATCACTGGTTCACGCCACCCACTTCTTAGCTTTGCAGCCCATGAAATTATCAGCCACTCTTCTCTCCCTCTCTCCACACATGGTCTCATGATGTTGTTTCTGTAACCATTACATTCATTCTGAAACAGAAATTAATCTATTTCTGTATGCAGCAGAACACATGTAGCCTGTTCTTCGTTTATTTGGTTCACTGCATAGACATCGGTCTGTTAGATGGGAGAGGGGAAGAAAGCCAAACACCACCAGGTAACAAGAGCAAGGGCCCTGCAACATGAAGAACCACTCTTCTATTGACTAGAACGTATCGATTTAACTGGATGGCAAAACAATCCGAGGTGTACTCAGTGAGAAACATCAGTGTTGTTCAGAAAACTGCTCCATGATGTACAATGGATGTGTTTCTAATACGAGGCTGTGTAACTACTTCATTTTCAGGGATGTAGTTAGGATTATCAATCACTAATTGAAAATCTGAATCCATCTCACATGAGCACTGGTAAGAAGTGTATGCAAAGCATACTCACTTGCGCTCTGGCTGTGGCATTAATTTTATCTGCCTGCCTCGCAACCCTCTTCTGTGCTATCACTCTGACAGAATCATTTGAAATACTTATTTTCAATTTATTCAGCTGTTTTTCTATCAGTGTTGTGTCAGTCCTGCTTTAATACTAAATTGTCTTACTGTTTCTAGGTTCACTTGCAAAATTATGAGAGGGAAAGAAAAGAATAATAATATGCTAACCGAGGGCAAGTTTATGTAACCAGTGCTATATCAGCAATATTTTTGACGCAAATGGGACTCCCCATAGTATCTTCATTGGCCAATGTAAAGTTAGATTTTTAATGCTTGATAATGTAGTGATTTATTTTAGAACTTGATATCTTGTGATTTACGAAACCCATTGTGTTAGAAACAAATCATTCAACCATTTGGGAATGTGTTTAGGTTTCGGTTGAATATGATTTTTTACCCTTTTTTCATTGAGACCTTAAGGATGTAAAAACAAGATATTCAGAAAAGAGGTTCTCCAGATCCAGTAGCCAAGACCAGTGTCTGCTCATGGGTATCCTCTTTCTCTGATGGATCTCCCCCAGGCTGCAGTGCAGACATTTTCAAGCTGTAGTCCTTGTTTCTTGAGATTCAAGTTGCATGCAAAGCCCTAGTATATCATATAAAAAATAGCCTAGGTATTATTTATCTTGGGTCTTGTGTCAGCGTAACTTGAAGATTATTAAATGCATGCTAGAAAGAAAGGAAGCACATTTAATATCTTGCATTACTGGGACTTGGGGTGGAGAGCGTAAGATCTCAGATTTTTCATGTTTTCAGATATCTAAAAGTGTTTATTTTAACAGACAATATGTAGTAGGCATGGTTTCACAGAGATCTGCTGTGTGGCCTGTACTGTTCAACATGTTCATAAATAATCTGAAAAAGAGGTTGGATGAGAGGTTGGGTTTTTTTCACATGAAGTTAGCATAGTGAGACAAAGGAAGACTGTGAATGATCACAAAAAGATCTTATGCAACTGGGTAGCTAAGCAATCAAATGACAAATTAAATTATTCCTGATGAATGATGTAGTGATAAACTGTGGGGAAAACCATGAGGAGAACATGCCTATCTTCACATATAAAAGAGTGGGCTGTGGACAGAGCACCACCAATGAAGAGTGAGGTTCTGGGGTAGTGGCACATAAATTCCATGACAATTTCAGATTACTGCTTAGGAACTGTAAAATCCATATTAAATACTAGGAATTAATAGAAAAAAACCCCAAAACAACAGACAATTCAATAAAGATAATTGCTACAGCTCTTGTTAAAGAGCACAGTTCACCCACATCTTGAACACTGAGCATTTTTCCAATACAGGAATTGGGAGGAACCAAATGAAGTTATTAAGATCAATGTTCAAAACACAAAATCAGGAGTAAATTTTGATTCATTACATTGTGTAGGTGAGGAAACAATTCCAAAAGGACATGCTGAATGCTGGAAATTTGCGTGGGTTGAAGAAAACACTAGACAGATACCTGGATGAAAACACTACTCAGAGTTACTAAGCACACAGAAAGCAACAAAGCTGGGGGTAATCAGCTACACTGAAAATAATTGAAGGAAAGGACTTTATTCTTGGAGAGTATAATTTGTATTCACCATGTTCTTTCTTGTCTTGAATAATTGCTTCTGGACAATGTTGGAGTTTGTGTATTGATCTGAGTGAACTTTGGTTTACACCAGTAGGGTCACCATTCTGTACTCATATACATATATGTACACACACACAAACACGCACGTACATGAGGATATATACATATATGTACACCCTGAGTACATGATAATATACACACACACATACACAAAATTATGCAGTATATACTCATATAATAGAAATATTTAAACTTCTATGTGCATATATATAAATATATCAAAATATGTTGCTGAAAAGCACTGCCATCCTTAATAAGGCAATGGGTTGCACAGGGCAGATAGTGCAGACTGACAAAACATAGCAAAGTTCATTATTTCCATGACTATATAGCAATAAACATACACTGAGAAGATGTTAATACAGACACTAAAATAGCTTAGAATTTCACATAGGAGCTGGACTCTGAGTAGTTAAATATAGTTCACAGTTAATTATCCCAGCAGGATGTAGAATGGTTATAAGACAGATTGGTAAATCTGCTGGCTATGCCTTCGTTTTCCAAATATAGTGAAGGATACCAGCTGAAGTAGCTCTGTAAAATACAGCAATGAGCCAGATGCACCACTGGTATGAATTTATTGATACGAATTCTATAAAATTCTCTCTCTCAAAACTTCTTTACAGTATTTTTTATGTGGCTGATCAGTATGTCCACATTATCTGTATTTTCATTTGTTGATGTATCTTTTTTACCACCAAATAAAGTCGTTCCTCTAATTGTTAAGAAATAAAGTTTATGTATATAAAAACAAAACTTTACAAAAATGGCAAGACAAGGTATTTCTGCAACTTGAGTAGAAAATCTAACACACATTTCTCCCCTGAAAAGAAGACAAAAATTGGGGAGTTTGGGGTATCATGTGGAAGTAGTATCAATTAAAATGTATTTTTCAACTTAACTTTTTTTAGCAGTAATGCACTAACAATTTTGTAGGTGTAAAATATTTTTTTTAATTGCTAAAATGAGAACTTTACATTTGTCTCCATAATTCTTTCATTTTAATTGTGACTTATACAGAAGGATTATTAACCAAAGTCCAGACATCCAAAGAACAAGAAAAATGTCAGTAATAAATACATGGAATTATGAAACTATGCTGTAATGTTATACAAACGTTTGTAAAGAGATTTCATAAACATTTAATTGCTCCAATAATAAAGTTAAGATTTGTTCATTAAATACCTGTAGCGAACACCTCTCTACATTAAAGAGGAACATGAATACCTGTCACATGTTTACAGGTGATGATGTACTTAATACAGAAATATTTGCCGTGGGATGCAATCATTGGGTCTTGGGAAGAAAAATGTCAGTTCATTTATGTAAGGAGCACAAGTGATCCAGCTGTGGAGTGGTAACGTGCATAACATCATTGTCTTCTCAGATCCCCGATTTGTCAGTGCTCACCTGATACCAGAGAGCGACAATCCAGAAGACGACAAAATCTATTTCTTCTTCCGTGAGAATGCAATTGATGGAGAGCACACTGGGAAAGCCACTCATGCCAGAATCGGGCAGATCTGCAAGGTAACGTGGTCACTTCTTGGTGTGGTAGTGAATGCACTTGCAGGCAATTTTAGAAACTGTGTCTTCTTGCATGTGAGCTATTCAGTATTAACATTGGCATTGCACTAAAGCAGGGGTCATCCCTGAAGAAAAATGGTTTGGGGATGACACAGAAAGGAACACTGTTCAAAACTTCACAAACGACAATATTTGGTTTAAAAAGGCATAGGCATCTTCTGAGGCTTAGAAAGTGTCTGCAAAAGAAAGTCTTTTACAGGAAGTGTGATACTTCCAGGTAGGCCAAAAACATTTGAAGAATTTGCTTTTTAAATGTTAATACCTTTCCATTCCCACCTTAGGGAAAACCTTTAAAGCAGAGGCAAAGGAAGATATAACAACATAATTGTTTAAGGTTAGCTGTAGAAATGGGCAACCATTCCAACGACCCTTAGTGACTGCAAAATTAATCATTTGTCCACACTGATAAATGTCCAGATGATTTTCTGACAGACTTTCAAAAAGATTTCTGTTAATGAAATTATATTTAAAAATGCTGTAGCTTTGGCAACTGTGATGTTTACATTAAAATTCTGTGTTAATCCATAAGCACAATTTCAGTTTACCTCCTTGAATTCAGGGGTAGCTACTTTAAAGCAAATTACCCCATAAGTATAAAGTCCTTGGGGCCTTTGTTTCTACATTTTGCAGCTGTACAACTGATCCCACTGTTCTGGCATTTTTATCTACTTTGTTCCATTGCAACTTGCCTTTCTACTCTGTTGCTACCCAGTTAAGCATAATAAACACCCTCAGCTTTTCTGGGACATGGCAGACTGGGAGCTTTGGAGCAAAATATTCTGCACATTTCTCTTTTTCCAGTGTTATATATGTATAAAGGTATATAAAGAGATGTGAGGTTTTTGGTTTTTAAATTATGTACTAGTATGAAATATGACACAATACAGTGTAAAATAAAAATAATTCAGATTTTGTGTCTTTGCAATATAATATTCCTTTTTTATGTAGAGGATGAATTCTTCTCTCCCATTTTCTCTAAATATCATCTTATTTACTGTATTTTCTTTGTACTCTGTTGACAGTTCAACCAAGACTGTTGCTTAATATTAATGCTAAATACTTTTGTTATTAGAATGACTTTGGAGGACACAGAAGCCTTGTTAACAAATGGACAACTTTCCTCAAAGCCCGTCTGATTTGTTCCGTACCAGGACCCAATGGCATTGACACACACTTCGATGAACTGCGTAAGTGGCAGAGATGGCCCGAATTTAGAAATATCTTCAGGTATTATCTGTATGAATTTAACCTAATTTTCCTTTCTTTCTCGTGTTATTGTTACAGAGGATGTGTTCCTAATGAACTCGAAAGACCCTAAAAATCCAATAGTCTATGGAGTGTTTACAACTTCCAGGTACAGAGCATATCATTTTACTTGCATGGAAACTTGGGTGGCTGCCTGTTTTAAAGAGATCTCTTTGTTAAAAGTGTTTTTAAAAAACATGAAATTTTCTTAACCTTTGAACTGAGAAGTCAATGGCAGCAAGAAGTAATGAATTAGGTTTCTTTCTTATGAGCGATGTACATCATCACCCTGAAGCTAGCAAACACAAAGACTATCAGTGTTTCAGGCTGCTTTTGCCATTGAATTGGCTTTTTATAGCAGGGATCAGCATTTGCAGCCCTTTCCACACAGATTTGGAAAAAGAACTCAAGCATAAATAAACTTGTTTGGGAGCAATGTAAAATAGATAATCTATGGAGTGAGAAATTGGCTACTCAAGGAGATATTAGTAAAAAATATTCCTGAAATCTAGAAAGTCTAATGATCTTTTAAATGTTCTGTTATTGAATGACACAAAACTGTGACTTGAATGTTTTTGTTTCATTGTACTTTCACCAAGAACAAAATATACTTGTAGCTTTGGCCTGAGGAAGGTTTGCAGCACTGCTTGTATTGCCACATTTATCTGTGAAGGAAACAAGTTTTAGTTTCTAAACAAAAAGAATGTTTCTAGTGATACCAGAAGTGGGAGATTTAAAAGTCCTTACTGTCTTCTGTAAGAAATGTCAAGGTAAGAAACAGTGCTGAGGTTTGCACGTGTGCTGCCCAAGTGACGGAAGGGACTGCTAAAAAAAAAAAAAAGAAAAATGTGAAGTGTAGGAAAGATTTGAATAGTTCTCTAGGGACAGCCTTACTGAAATTTACTCAAATTTGGGCTTTGGCCTTCTGGGGACAATATGTTTTAAATAGTGAAATAGCAGCCATCTGCTTCAGAAAATGTCTGGGAGATCGTATCAGTTTTGCTGAACTTTCACAGGAGGTGAGCAAGGATTGCTCTGCAGGCATGTCAGAGGTTTGATAATCAGCACATGCAAAAAATTAGAAAGCACCAAGCTGCTATTCCCATGCTCTAGCACTTGATTAAATCAACTGATAATTCAAAGAACCTGATTTGATTTCTTCTCCCCTCATTTTCAGTAATATCTTCAAGGGCTCAGCGGTGTGTATGTACAGCATGACTGATGTGAGGAGGGTGTTTCTTGGGCCCTATGCCCACCGGGATGGCCCAAACTACCAGTGGGTGCCCTACCAAGGGCGGGTGCCATATCCGCGGCCAGGAACTGTAAGTACCCTCAGAAATACAGCAATCTAAACTGGGAAAGCTGGGGAAGATATTTTCACACATTCTATGGTCCTTGAGCTGAGATCCAGGAAAGAAACTGACACAGATAATGAAATGGATAGAGTGGCAGAAGGAAAAACTAACAGTTATTCCGGGTCCAGAATGTACTGATTTTCTTGTAACATGTGAAACTGCAGTAACAACTTCACTTGGATTTTAATTTTGGCATTCATATTAACAACTTCAGAAGAAGATTTGGTAATGGCTGGAGAATTTTGCTGGAAGTCAAGTGTTTCATAACTTATATTGCATTATCCTTTCCTTGGAATTTTTTTTTTTCGAAGTATTGGCTGAGCCATTCTTAGTGAGAATGAATGGAAAACAGAGGATTTGCAAGACTGTTTCAGTTGGCATTAAATCTAGGACAGTGAAACAGATATTTCTGCAAAAGATGATAGAATGACTACAATACTTTCTAACTTCCGCTGGGCATTTTTAAAAATGTCTGCTTTTACCTGGTTCTCTGTTTCTAGTTTATAAATAACTAAAATATCAACCTATATAAGACATCCATATTTCAACTGATATTGTCACATTCCAGAAATATTTAACTGCCTCTGAAATTTCCAGTAGTCTAAGAAAATGGGACATTTATGAAACAAGCATTGATTTTATATATTGGGGTTGTTCCTTAGCTTGTATAAGTCAGCTGGGCATATTTATATTGTGAACTGTCATAGCAGAAGATTAAATGTATAGGTACACAGGTATACGTATAAATGTGTATGTATAAATAATATATATGTCTATAACATTATTTTAAAAATCATAAGGCACAAAAGAAAGAAGGAATAACTTCTTTAATTCATCATATTTTCTACTTTTGTCTGGTATGAAATTGTCCTTTCAAATCTGATCTTTCAACTGATATATATGCTCAGCTAATGAAAATGACTTCCTAAGTAGAAGAAAACAGTGGCTCCCTGACAGCCAGATTCCTCAGCATGCCTCACTCCTTCGCTGCAAGTAAAGGAATTTCTAATTTTTTCCAGAGTTAAAATACAAGCTCTGCAGCATAAAAGAGGTTTCATTTCTCATCTGATGGTGAACCTTCTTTTTCAATTACCACAGTTAATTCTGATGTGTCAGCGGGTTGGGAGTTTTTTTGAAGTTCTATTGTTTTACAACTCTGGAGAAAATGTGAAAGAGTAAATATTTTTGGTATTTCTTGTATAGCTATTGCCACCTTCTTTTCAGTTAACAGATTTAGTTTTCATTATTCTGTTTCTTTATATTCCTCTTTGATTCCAGTATCCAGTAACCTTTGTGAACACAACCAGATACTAGATATTATGTAGAACTATGGACAAAGAAGAATGTTGTATGTTTCTATCACAGAAGGAGACTGAGATAGAGAACTGATGGCTGCACAGAGGCTCTGTTGCATTCATTCCTCTGCAGAGATCAGATGCAGCTCTATTGAGATTCTGAATGTATAATTCAAATACTCGCTCTTGAGATTGGAAGTTCTGTGTCATGAAACACAGGTCTGGCTTCAGTTCTGCCTGGGGGTTACTCCAAGACCTCTCTGAGGGTCTGGATCTGAGATATATATGGGAAAAGAATAACTTGATCAACTTCCCCAGAATAAGCAGGAAAGCAAGGACCAGAACCCAGCCCTTAAGTGGTGAAGTGACCTAAGTCACCAGAGCCTTTGTCAAAGTAAGGAAATGCAGTTAGGCTACAGATACTTCTGGTTCTGGCTACTCTATCAGAATGGAATTTACCCTTACAATTTCATTATAAAATGCTTTTATTAAGATTCACAAAGTGCAAAGCTGTTCAGATTCCACCATAAGCTGTTTTCTTGCCTAAAGGCAAGAAATGCAATCCTAAATTTTACAGGTCTGCATGGCCTCGCAGATGTAACACAGGAGGCCATGCCACCGAAAATGCTGTTGGAGTGGCTGAGGCCAGCAGTGTGTCCCAGCCCAGTGCCAGTGACTCTAATCTTGGGTTCTGCCCAAGTAGAAAAAAGAGGAGTGAGGGCACTCCTCTTTGAAAAAAGAGGAGTGGCCTCACAGTTGCTAAAATCATTCTGTTGTATTAATAGAATAAAACTGAATTTTAAAATGAGGTACATTTCTGGCTGAAAAGAAGCTTTTTGTTTATAAAGTGATAAAGTTGTGTGTGTTTCCAATGGTTTGAAGATCTGTTGAGAATAAAGAAGAAAAAGATTTTTGAAGTTCTTCAGATGTCAGACCTTTGGACTCCATTTCCAAGAAATACAGAAAGAGATGGGAGAAAAAAACCTGATCTTACAGTAATTCATTTCCAGATTGCACTGCAGTTAAACAGTGCTGAATTATCTTAGGAATTTAATAGGTGAGGTGCCAGTAAACTTTTTGAACATCTGGTGACTCGCCCAGTATGACTAAAAGCAAAGGAAAGCAAATGTTTTTTTGAAAAACCAGAAGGCTTTGTAAACAATTCTACATCAGCTTCACATGTAACAAGGAAGTTGCCAGAATTTTTCCCGTAAGATCTACAGGACTTGGTTTTCTTTCTTTCTTGAATTTTTTTTTTTAAATTTTTCTTTTTTTTAAAACTTTTTAACAGTATTTGGGAGAGGAGGGAGGATTTTTGTGTATACCTTGTCTTAACAGAGGTACCTCATCCTGAATTCCTAACTGACTTTCTGTGAATTCAGCTACAGAGCTCAGGTTTTCTCTGCTTCATGGCACCAAGAGTTATGACCAAAGTGCTTTTTCTTCCTATCAAAATGTGGATACTGATTTGTTCTGTTGGATTCCCTATTAGGCCAGTTAAGGAACAGCCTAGTTCCCTCCTCCTGAATGATCAAACCCCCTGGTATTACATAGTTGGGACACAAAATTGGAAGTGTATGTAAAATGCAAGAGTTCTTGCACTCTACTTGAATCCAAGATGAAATTAATTTCTCCAGATTTATTCAGGATATTTATATTCATGCCTTTATTTTGGCACATGAAAACCTAGTTCTGTGCTATCATTGGGATTGATTTGGTTTATAAGAACAACTTCTGATTAAGTGTGTTGGCAATTAGCTTGACCTAGACTCACTAATGTCAAAAACAGCCCCTTCATTAGCACCAAGGATAATCTCTGTTGTGTCTTTGGGCTTTGTGACCGTAACATAAAACATGACAGGGCTTTCCTCCTCAGGAAAACTGTTCTGTTCTATTCTATTCTATTCTATTCTATTCTATTCTATTCTATTCTATTCTATTCTATTCTATTCTATTCTATTCTATTCTATTCTAGTCTATTCTATTCTATTCTATCCTGTTTCTGAGTTGAGATTCCTGTGCAAACAATTTGGACTGTGGGTGGGCTAAATCTCACCTACTGATGGTGCCCATTTTGCTCATAGAACAGGGAGGGATTTGCAGCAATGGTGGTTTGATTTCATCTCAGTTTTCTAAAGTAGGATGACATGGCTGTGAGCTACAGCCTAGTCCAGGTAATGCACTTTAAACTTTGCATGTAAAGACACAGGGTTACAGTACTTTTTTTTATTCTCAGAAAAGCAGGGGATCCAAGGATCAATCTGAGTCTCAGAACTATTTATTCAATTCAAAAAACTATTCCCAGATTTATTCAAAACACAGAATTATGACCCTGATTCTAGTTTTATGATTTTTCTGCACAAAGTATATCTTGGTCCATAGAATGATAGAATATCCTGAGTTGGAAGGGAACCACGGAGTCCAAATCCTGGCTCTGAACAGAACAGCCCCAAGAATTACACCATGTGCCTGAGAGCATTGTCCAAATGCTTCCTGAGCTCTGGCACTCTTGGTGCTGTGACCACTTCCCTTGGGAGCCTGTTTCATATTGCTGCAAGTAAAATCCTTTGTTACAAAATGAGCCAGAGAGTAAATATTCAAGCAGTCGAAATACAGCTGAAATTCATTTGCTTAAAATTGAAATGAATGTTCATTTAGTATTTTTTCAGTGTTTGCCCAGCTGCAATTAACAATACTTAGTTCTTGTGTAGTGATTTTTATACATAGAGTACTTTACATCTATTATCTAATTAATTGTTACCTAATTAATCCAAGTAATTAGTACTGAACTGTAGTTAGAATATTAATTGAGATGTAGAGCAAACTTAAAATGTAAGTGTAGCATTTGAAACACTGTTTTTGAGACAGACAGTGGTTTGGACAATAATTATGAAAAGTCCATCTGATTTTCTCTTTGTGATATTTTTGTACAAAAGAGCAAGAATATGTAATAAGAAGGAAAAGGTTAAAAAAATCTTTACAAAGTAAAATAGATAGCTGACTTGCTTTCTGCTTTGTCTGCTCCACATGCCTTAATCAAATATTCTTCTTCCCTCCATTCTTGCCTTCCATACAAACAGAATGCAGGAATTGCTTACTAACAAATGTGCCAACAAGGGACAATTTACTCTTTATATGTCCATGCTGGAAGTGTCCCTTTGCTGAGTATAGCAACAACTCCTTTTGGCAACATTGATTTTTAAATTTTATTTCTGTTGAATTATTAATAATTTGGATCAAGGTGATAGCAAAGACAATTGATTTCTTCTGTTGAGCATCCTTCAAGGTCTGGATTCTTGCTTAATAAGATCTTGTCCTCTAGGCTTTTAATTTAATTGGAAGGTATTTTATACCTGGATATAAGGGGCAAATTATCTAGGGCATTTTAACACCAATTGTTTATATTTGAAGTTCAAATACTGAAAAATAATTATTTTCAGATGGGATTCAGTGTTTTATATGTCTGCAAGAATTATCTGAACAGATCTTGGGGTCACCGAGTATCTTTGGCCTGGTGTTGTGGCTCATTTTCTTCACCCATTAAACAATACTAATACACGACTAATGCTTTTGTTAATGTTGCAACTAAGTGTTCATCAAATACTTACCAATTCTACAGAAGAGATGAGGGCAAGTGGTGGTGATCAGCCACAGCTCTTGAGTCTCCTGGTGGGGATCTGGGGTAGCTCAAAGTGGAGGAATACACTTGTGGCTACCAACGCCATGGTCTTACCTGTCATTTTCAGCCTCTGGTTTTTGCTTACATTGGGAGAACATGAGCTGAATGTGAAAATTAGAAATCTGGTTTTCACAGATGAGAGGCAAAACTATCTGGCCCACCCCTGGGTATATACAGGGGAAAAGTGACTCTTTGCTGTTGTACTTCATGGGACCTGATTAATCTCAATGGGACCCCAATTGTTCTGTCTCTGTGCAGGATAGTGAAGAGTTATTGCAGTTCCTTAACAAGAATGGTCTCACCTAAGAGTTCACATGGACAGTATGGTGAGCAACACTCATAGAAGGCTTTCGTTAGAATCAGAGTGGAGAAAAACAAGATACATTTAAGACATGACTCACTAGATTTGATTTAGAGTAACAAGATCCACGTTATCGGGACTACATGGAGGACACAGACTTGTTGAGACAAGCAGGGGTTTGAAAATTCAGTAGAACAGGGCATTGTCCCAGGATTTGAGGATTTGGTTCCTCATACAGTAATTTCGACTTCCAGTCAACTTCTGAAGACAATACTTCGAAACAAAGGTGGTGGCATAATTAATTAATTAATTTTGTGTTGTATACATAACCAAATACTGAATTGCTTACCTTGTATTGAATGATTTCGATATTCAGGATTTCTTCCTTCTAACAATTAAAGTCTAATACTAATCAGTAGTGGATTTAAAAGCCTTTTCCACTGAATAGGAGTAAGAAAAGTGATGTATGAGGATCATTTGTATTCTGTTAATCATATTGGTTTAAATTCAAAATAAATTTAAAAATAGATATTATGAGTGATAGAATTTACTTTTGCTGTCTGTCACAAAACACTTAGATTCCCTGACATATTTAATCATAGACTGCAGTAGATGGGATGATAAATAATAAAACATAAAACATTTCCTTTTTTATTTCCAGTGTCCCAGTAAAACATTTGGAGGTTTTGATTCCACCAAGGACCTTCCTGACGAAGTGATCACATTTGCCAGAAGTCACCCAGCTATGTACAACCCAGTATTCCCCATCAACAACCGTCCAATCATGATTAAAACTGACGTGGACTACCAGTTCACCCAGATCGTGGTAGATCGAGTAGACGCAGAAGATGGTCAATATGATGTGATGTTCATTGGCACAGGTGAGAGGTCTGGAATCTAAACTGCATGCTCCTCCAGGCTTGATGGAAACATAGAGAAGATAAAATTTCATACTCTGAAAGACAGAACACCGACTGAAGAACAGTGTAAACCTGTGAAAATCTGGGGCAGGACCCAAAACTGTGCATGTTACAAACATTCCCTATTACAGATTCAGGCCGTGGCCTGCACAGCTTAATTCATTAGGAGCTTTGCCAGCTGGATTAAGATCAAACCACCCTCTTTCCAACTACTGCTATTAGGGATTCTTATTAGAATTGTCTTGCCTTATTAGTTATAATTTAGTATTAAAATGAGGGGTTTGAGGTACCCATTTTGAAGTGCAGCTTAAGAAGTATTAATGTGAATGAGGCAAGTATCCAGGTATGGGAAGAGTCTTCTGTGCCTTTCAAGTATTTCAAGTGTTGCCTTAAGATGCTCAGCTCTTCAGCCAAAAGGGTGCATCATTTTACTTAAGATTAAGATATCTGGCACAAATTGAGTGTTTTCAGAAAAGCTGGTATTCAAATAGAAACATGATATCCTTTCCAAAGCATTTGCAGAATCATACAGCTTGGGCATCATAGAGAAGTGGAAATATGCACTCAGAAAAGACATTTTTTCCAGAAAGGTAATAATGAGAAAGACTGTCCAGAAATTAGCTGATACGCGTTTCCCTAAATTCAGTGGTTTCAAAGCTGTACTGAGCGGCAATCAGTGGATCTGTTTCTTCAGCTCTGAAAGTTTTACGTTTGTTGGCTGATGTTTCAATTACATTGAATAAAAGTATTTTAAACTTCTACTAAACATAATTGCCAGTAATTAGACACTGGCATCATGAAGCGAAATCAAACCGAAACCCTACTGCTTCTTTTCAGCGTTGGACCAAAAAAATACCTGTATGCCTGTCTTATAACAGTCCAACTTTTTACATGCTTTAAATACAGTTCTGGTCCTCTAGACCTGGGGTCAGATTTCCAAAGCAATAAATGTAAGGTCTCTTTCATGTTGATGCCTGAAATGTATTATGAGTAAACTGAGAGCTGATGAAGCTTTGTGTACCAAACACAGTGCAAGCATAACAATTCAGAACATTTACTGCAGAAAACACAGCTCTGCAGGAAGGGTTAAAGCACTTCAAAGCTGTGAACTGAGTTATTAGATACCAGTGCTACAGTATGTTCTTGCATAAAACATTGAAAAGTATTTTCATATGATTCTACACAACATATATATATATATTCCATCACACTTTAGAGACTTCAATGTCATCTACAACTCACAGTATTTGGTGCCTTTCAACAGGTCTTCTATGACCTGATTCAGCCCTGAAAAAACAAATTAGTGGTTTACAGGGTATGATGCTGAACAAACATAAGGAACTTATTTAAGTGTATTTCTTAAGCAAAAGAGGTGGCATTTCATTCTCCAAAGCCTGGCCTTTGGGCTAAGAAAGATGCATTGGTTTCTGCAAGGGAAGGCAAAAAGTTTTTCCAGAGATGCACTGCAGTCTCTTCGAGACTCCTATTAGAGTAAGATGAAAAATAAGACAGAAGTTCCTGTTTGTTTCAGACAGTGCAGGAAGATTTTTTTAAGCCCAAGTTACAGCTTTGAGACAGTTACCATTGCATGTACTGGTTCTTTAGTTCTCATTATGTATAGCAGTTCTTAGGTAAATCAGTCAGGCAAGAGCTCCCTTTAAAAGAGCTCCCTTTAAAAGAACCTCAACAATAATTTTTACCTCTGAACTGGGAGTTTAGGGTTTTTCTAAACCACTGATATTCAGGTGTGTGGTAAATGCTCAGGATTCCATCCAGTGCTGGTGATAGCTGTGCCCACAAACTGTAAGAAAAGTGTTGAAACATTATTGCTTGCACTTGCTGAAAGATATTTCAGCACCAAAATCCCATCTTACGAAGTGCAGAGTGTTATTATTTTTTGAAATACTACTTTTGCCCATGGAAACCACTCTTTTTCCAGCAGGAGGTCATACCCTCATGGGACAAGAACAGGCATTGCAACTCCCGTGCCTGGAGTTGGAGCACAGAAGATGCTCTGTGCTCCTCTGAGCTCACTGACCCTATTGCGGTTTTGAGAATGAGGAAAGGGTGTCCTCCATGCAGGGGAAAAGGGAAGAGGCAGAACTGAGGCCCTGCCTGCCTTCTGCCAGAGAGCTGCACTGAGCCAGCTGCTCAGAGTCAGAGGAATCAGAAGCAGATACACAATCAGCATGTATTGCTTCTTCCCAAGCAAAGAACTGGCTGGGGAGGAGATTAGGGACTCCAGTCACAGTCCATTTTCCCACTTGGTGATCTGAACCTATGACAAAGCCAGAATTGTGCTCTCCTGGGCTATGACTGGGTTTTTCTGTGCAGGTCTGTCCCATCAGATTAGATATATTTCTCTCTGTTTTCCCATTGCTGTTAGAGCAATCTACATTATTCCCATGTGCTGCTGAACTGCACTATGTTGAAGAAATACTTTCTTTTCCTTTTCATTGAATAACTGATGATAATTGAACACAACATAATTAATAGCCACTAAGTGTGGTCACATTTTCCTTTCCTGTGGGTGAAATCTTGAGCTGAGCAGTTTCTTTCCCACTGTGATTGTACCAGAGTGTTTCACAATGAAAATAAAATCCTATCAGTGTGCTTGAAAGTAATCAGAAAAAACAGAATTTAATGCATATTCTGAGTGTCTAATGTTTGGGATCCTTTGGCACAGTTAAAATTCCTCTGTCAGTAAAGCAAATTAATACCAGTAATCTTATCTTACTAAGCAGAGCCTATTGATCCTAAAGGAGACGCCTGATGCCCTTTGTGTGAAATTGTTTGAAATACTACTCTGTAAAACTTGATGTAGAGCTCAGATAAAGCCCCACTCCAGTACCTGTGGCCTGAGCAGAGTCTCTGCAGTGATTAACTCCATGTATCTTTGACCTCAGAGGCTTTCTTGAGATCAGGCAACTGTAATTGTTGCAGGAGCCACTTAAAAGTCTGACCTTTTGTTGAAACAACATTATGGGAAACTTGTGTCTGCTCAGTGCCCACTCAGTCTGTTTTATGAAAAATCTCCCTTTGTTTCTAGGATATGGCATTTGGTGGATTGTGACTGAGGACAGTCCTGGTCCAACACAAAATAGAGTTGTGACATTCTGATTTCCTGGTTTTCACCTGTAAAATGGATTTTCCTTAGAACCACAGTCATCAAATTATCAGGATAATTAAGGAAATTAACTCATCAATTAAATTACAAATATAACTACTGCTAAATTATTGATTGTTCTAAATTACTCTGTTGTAGACATGGGTTTTTTCCTTCTTGTTTTAAAGTTTATATTGCATTTGTTCTGTACCATTTTCAATATTTCTTCAATTAAATATATTCAATTAGTAGCAGTAATCGTAATGAAAACCACTCCAAACCCACTTGTCTAGTATATTATGCTAGCTTAATTTATACATGTACAAGCCTAAATAAAAAAAAGATGTTGCTTTAAGAAATAACTGGGTTTTTTCTTTTTAAAATAGAATCTATGAATTTGTGACTAATGAAAGAAAACACTGATGTACATATTCCAGGGGGAAAGAAACTGCTTCTTTCTAAAATTCCAAAAATATGTAGCTAGAAACCAACATCTGCTTAAAGGGAAGCAGATGGAAAAATGAAAAATCTCAGTTCTACAGGATATTCCAGTTTTTCTAGACTATTTAAATAGAAAATTATGTAAAGAACTACCAGAATTTTCTAATTAAAACAGTAACTTTTAGGTTAGTTACCCTATAAAAACAATTTTAACACATGATCTCTTTGTCTCAGTTTTATCTGTATTTTAGGTATAGAAGTAGAGATTTGTCATCTTTTTATTCAGAAATTTCAACTAACACACACAAATTATATATACTTATAAAATGTATATATGTATTTGGTTTTGTGTAATTGATGGTTAAGTTCTTGTTTTAAGAATGTCAACCTTTATAGTTTTTTGAGAATTTTATCCACTTAAAATGCCTTGTGTTTTCCTAAACCATTAAAGCTGTAGGATGTGCAACATGAAAGGTCCTTAGGGACACAATTATTCTACCTGTGATACATTTACATGGCCCTACACTTGGCTGGGTAAAAAGAAAAGTCGCATACAGATTGTTTCCATTTCAGAGGTTCTGCAGTGATGTGTGCCAGCCCAGAAATGGTTCTTTGTGTTTTTTGTTGTTTCCTGGAAATTGTGTTCGTAGAAACAAAGAAATAAATTACAGATGCAGAAGCTGAATAACAGAGATGGTCTTTAGTCTCAACCATGTTCACAAAACCAGAGGCTATGGCTCTGGAATTTCAAGTGCTGGTCTTGTTCATTTTAAAGCTTGTTGCAAAACTCCAGGAATGCAATTTGATATAATCCTAAAATGCTGGCACACACCTATTTCCAAATCAAAGGCACAAATTGTATGATTTTCACCTGTCAGTGAAGAACCAGCATCTTACACACAGAGAAACAGAGATATCTTAAGGGGCTTATACTTCTTCGGTACTTTGTTTGACACAGGAAAGATCGCGTGTACTTAAGAGACCTAACAGCTTCATCTGTCTAGCAGCATTTGTTCAGATGGTTTTATGTCCATACTGCAGCATCTTCACATGCATTTTAAGAAAGACAAACATCATATTCAAAATGGACAATAAAACACAGCCAGATAAATTTAGTGTGTATCCTTCCCCAGTCATGAATCTGTCATTTTATATTGTCACTTAAATATACTTCAGTTCTGTCTATTCCTTAATAACTGTAATAGTGTGTATTTTCTTTGTTGCATTTTGATAATTGAAATACTTAAATGTCCTACTGAAATTCAGTGTTTTCTGAGGTTATTTTAAATAGGAGTTATTTTGAATCAGTGCTGAGAGATATGTAGCTTCATAGTCTTTATATGTGAAGTAATTATATGCTACAAGAAATTCTGGCTGTTACAAAGCTGAAATATTCTTCTTAAGCACCTGAAAACTCTTTCCTTTTTTTTTTTTTTCCCCTCCTTTTCAAGATATTGGAACAGTTCTTAAAGTGGTTTCAATTCCTAAGGAGACTTGGCACGAATTAGAGGAAGTCTTGCTGGAAGAAATGACAGTCTTTCGGGTAAGTGCAGCTAAATTTCAAGTGTCAGGCTGTAGATTTCTCTATGGACAGCTGCGAACTCAACTTCTTGCAGTCTAGCCAAGGAATAGCCTGGCATACCCCTCTAATTAGCTCGTCATTTAGAGACCCAGACACTAGTCAAAATAAACCTTGAGACTTCCAGTGCGAGCTGGAGGTTAATGATAAAAGCAATGGCATTCTGGGCTCTTATTCGGTGGTTTAAAAAGTAAATTAGTATTTCAGAGTCTTAAAGCCGTTGCATGCTGGAGTTAAATATCTACCTGTGCCGGTCTGGGAACAATGCCTGTCTGTTTTCTCCCACAGAGATAGGCAATATAGAAATTTATAATTGCATCAACTCTTAACACTATTCAGACTATCAGCATATTGTAACTGAAGATGCTATAGGTAAAACAGTGATCTGCCCAGATTTCTGATGCTTAATAATCTGAGGAACAAAGTGTTTGTATTTTCAGAGGTCACTCTGGGGTCTCATTTTCATGGTTCGACACAAGGCACTGTAAACACCCCCTAACTTTAGTACTTTTTGGTGAAATCAATCTCTTCCATTTGTCCTGTTTGAGCCACCTATAAAATACGGCATCCCATAGGCACTCCTGCAAGGCGAGGCTGAGGAAACCTTTCAGACACGTCCCAGATAGAACCCAGGGACGTTGTGTTTTGTACCCAACAACGAGTCACTTACATTTCCCACATTATTCCTTCTGTCAGTGCTGCTTTATGGCACCTTTTCCCGCCTCCAGTCTGCTGGGGGTTGATCCCTGGCTGGAGCACAGGGTTGATGTGGCAGTGTGAAGGTGCTGCTGTCACCTCTTGTCGTGTGGTTGCACTCCAGATGTGCTAACAGGGACGGTGCCCTGGGCCTGCCAGAGGGGTACAGCCACCATCTCCTCATCAAACCCCGCTGCCATCCCTTCATCTGTTTCTTTCTCAACAGAGACAAGATAACTAAACAGAGCTTCTTGTTGGCATTCCTGCCTTTACTGGTACCGTCTTGCTCAGAAACCTCTGTTTTGAGTGCAGGACACCTCTGAAAAACGTCTGTCCCTGTTCTTGCAACCCATGGGGTTTTCTGAGGACAGAAATCTAGGGTACTTTTTTTTTCTTTTTTAACATTAAAATAAAGTAGAAGCTATGAGAAGAAAATGAGACAAGTAATTTGTGTCTCCCAACTTTTTTTTCTTTTTTTATACATGCAAAAGTCATTACATGAATGCAGGGTAATTTGGCAATGGTTGCTAATGTATGAGTCTCTTTCTTAGATCAAGTAGAAGTGCCAAGCTAAAGGAGATGAAAAAAATATAAAAGTGAAAGAAGGAAAATAAAGTGAATGAATTTTATTCAAGAAAGGTTTTGCAGAAGTAGAAATTGGCAAATTCAAATTTGGAATTTTACTTTACAGGTGTGTTTTTTCATTGCATGAAAGTATTTTGGTGTTCTGATTTACTTGAAAGCTCATTTATCTCTTTAGACATGTATTTAAGCCTTAAAGAAAGCATTAATATACTTCAGTGGAATAAGCAGAATTTGTGTGCATAAGATGTGAATCTTTCAATAGGGAGTTTCCAACAGATTTTACATGTACCTCATCCAAATGTAAGTTTTCTTTAGTTGTAAAGAGTATACATGCATCGTGAACAATGCATTTTGATGGTTAAGCTGCAGCATGCTGAGTACAATGCTTTTAATTTAGAATTCCACAAAGATTGAAAGTCTTGCCTGTTATATTGATAACAAATGCCTCTTTAAACCCCATTTGTCCAATATTTCTCTGAAAAGCTGAGCAAACAAGCTAATGAGTTAAATTTTCATTCAAATGTTACATTTAATTGATTCTTTCTAATATAAGGTCTATTAACCCCTCTGTAAAGGCAAGTCCATACTTACTATCCACTGACCCATATCAAATTCCCTCAGGATAAGCAAGTTGAAAACTATACAAGTGTAAAAGCTTAATAAGGACTTTATTAGTGCACATAACCAAAAGTATGATGTGTGGGATCAACAGCAGATTGCTAGATGGAATGAAGTTCAAACGGAATTGACTTGCACACTTTCTATTATGCCACCTTTAAGATTAAAATCCATCCAAGAAGCTGGACCTAAAAGTTGTAACAGTTGATTAAATAATGGATATTCCAGACTGCAGACAACCTCTTGCTCATTTTGGTTGCTTGTTCTGAAAATGCATTTAACTTCTTTGTAAGTGAATAGTGTAGTGCATTTAAAAAGATTGTACTTGGGATTAAAATTCGTTCTTATGAATAAAATTTCACAGAAATGGGGTTTTCACCTTGATATACTTAAAATTAGTTGCTTTTTTCAGTGTTATTACCTTTAATAGGTAGTATCTATGAATTTTCATATAGCCATTATTATTTCCATATTGCCTGGGAGATTCTTTAAGTGTAATTTTAGTATTAAGTGTAGATAGCAATTTCAAGATATGAAACTAATGACAAAGTGATCACAATTAAACTGTATTAATAATGGAAAATGAGATATCTACAATCAACATAGCAATCAAAGATGCACCCAGATACATATGTTCATTCTAATTCATTTACAGCTAGAAATTATTCCACTGCAAAAGGCAGCAAGAGGGGAAATTACTGGGGAGTGTCTAGTTTAATTTCAGGCTTTTCTACCTTGCGCAAATAGTATTGTAATGGAATTTTTATGTTTATAGCTCATTTTATATTTTAACTCTATTTTTCCCTAGGAACCCACTGTTATTTCAGCAATGAAGATTTCCACAAAGCAGGTACTATGTGCACAAATGTTAAATCACTTTCAAATATTTATTGGTCACTGTCTTCTAGAGACAGTAACTTGGCAGGCAGCAGAGATATATTAATTGCAGCAGCAGCATCCCATCCCTTTACATAAACAGCAGTAGTTTCTCAGGAAAATGTGACGTGCAACAGGGAAAGGAAAAGCCTAATTTGTGTTACTTATTGGTAAGGTGGAAACTAAACACAAACTAATCATCTGTCAAGTGACTCTCTAGAAAAAAGAAATCGACATTATAGAATGTTTCCATGACAGAGAAACTGTTCAAAAGGAGTGGCCAAACTTGGTGCCTTTCTTTGATGGGACTAGTTCCAGTCCCTCTAGAATAGTCTGGTGCAAAATGCAGATGGTGGAAGCAAAGGATGGAAGTGAGAGATCCTCCTGTCTTTCTGTCCTGTGCCCATTCCATTCCCGGATGTGCGTCATTCAGCTCGAACAAAAGATCAACAGATCTGATGCAGTCCAAATTTTTCATGGCCTTCTGGTTCAGTGATGTGGTTAGGATAAGGGTTCCAGGCTCCAAAATTTATATTTCCTACTTTCTGTTGAGTACACTAATAGCTCACTGCTTATAGAAAAGATATGTATTCTAAAACCAGATCAGAGCTAAAATGAACTGAACTTCTTGATGGATAGAGGTTTTGTCTGACTTACAGTAAAGATGATTCCTGCATTTCTAAGCAAATTTGTGAAGCAGTTGATGAATTATGTGGTTGTGTGAAGAACATTGGTTTTCAGTCCAGGAATGAAGTGGATATTAGGGGCCTATCTTCCAGTTTTGCCTGGAATTAGGTGGATGGATCCCAGCCACTGTCATTTCCTGTCTCAGCAGTCTGAGACGTAAAATTTAGTGTCAAATTTAACTTTTTGTTTTCTTTCTCATATATGTGCTGATCTAGAGGCTAATTTGGTAAATATAAAAAACTTGTTTTCAATAATGTCATTGTCAGGAAAGAGGAGATTTAGTATCACTTCCAGGACTAGATGCACTAAAAATTATGCATGTTATAAGTAAAATCTAGTTAATTCCTGTTACCTCACTCTATACATTATTAAACAGAAGCTGAATTCATTCTGTAATGGACAGAGCCCAATATTATGTTTGAAATGCTGCATATTTAACTCTGAATTCACTGTCTTTAGGAAAGTTATCTGAAAGCATTCATGTATTTGACAGAAAATGTTTGGGGGGGACACTGTTCTAACAGTTTACCACCTAACCCAGCAAAAATGGCAGGACAAAGGAAAAGGTTCTACTGAATACTGGGTTATTTAAAAACAGACCTGTCAAGTTGTATATATGTTCACATCATAGCAAAATGCTCTGCTTTGGATTATTTTTATAAGTATGTTCCCTTAAAGCAACCAATCATATTTGAAAATTGACCATGCATTTTCATACAGCTCTTTCTCCAAAGCATCTTTAGTTATTCAGGAGAGATTACAATTTTCCCCAAGTTTTCTGAAAACAAATTTACACTGCTAAAATTGTCTAAAGCTAAAAAAGAGCATAAACCACAAGTTATTCAGGCAGAGTAAAACTCATGAAAAATCAACCAGCCTCAGGCTAAAAATGACAGAATCATGATACACTATGACAAGCTTTTGGCAGTCTGTATGAAATAAGTATATGGCAACATGTTTCCATTTTACATTTATGATTTAAAAATACTGTAGTTCTGTAACTCAAACACTTTACTCATTGTGTTCTGATAAGCAGGGTGGTTTTCGTATAAACAGCACGATAATTCTATGCATTGTGGAAAGCCAGAGCATGAAATGTAAATAGTAAAACCAGCATGTTCTATTGAATGCCTTAAAAATAATCACTTCATTTTGTTTTTCACTAACAAATCTTTCATCCAATTATAAAAACATGGTACAGGGAGTTTCTCCTTATTTCTAAATGTTTTACTACGCTGCTTGTTCAAAGCTACCTCTTCTGCCATCATGCCAGTATGTTATGTTACAAATTACTCTTCCTAAAGACCAAAATCTACAAATTCTTCAGGAGCGGAACATAGCTTAAGTTTTAAATTATATAAAGCTCTAAAGCTCCTGTCTCTCTCTCTCTCTCTCTGAGTATGCATTTGGCCCTTGAGCAAGAGTGGCTTTGAGTAAGGAAATTCAGTTTTTATGTGCAAGACTAAGCCTTAATATGTTCTTTCTCCACTCTGCTGTTTCTAACTCACAGGAATTATGTCTATATTTTCTCACTGAAGCTACACATTGCTCCTGATTGTGTTCAGAGCCCTAAGCCTGTGTAACCTTATCACTTAAACAGTTTATGCTTCGGTAGCAATAGACACAAACCTTCAGAGCATCCTTGAGCCACTGCAGCGCCCTGTGGCTGCCTCAGCTCCCAGTTCAGTGGGGCACATGGGACCACTTGGCTTTGAGCCTGTCAGGTGAAGCTCCATCATTTTTCCCTCGGTTTACAAACATGGAAGCAGGCCAAAAAGTCTGGCCTGGGTTTCAACCAAAGGTTACTTTTTGCAGAGCAACCTGTCACCTTTTTCTCATGGTCAGGTTTGAGATGCTCCTTCAAAAAGCCATTGGGTTTCTGGTGACATGGGAAAGGGACCAGGAGATCCTTAGCTAATACAGTCCAAGTCCTTGTCTGCTACACCGAGCTTTGTTTCTCTTGTGTAAGATTTCCAAGCAAAGGCAAGGCAGACACCTTCAGAAACACCTTAGTGACTACTTTTATAGTATATTTCACCAAGTACTGAATTTTATTCAGAGATCCACATTTCTGTCCATAGTGGGCATATAGAAAGGACCAACTCAAAATGAATGTATCACTTAAACAGCGTGCTGAACAAAGTTGCATTAATTCTCAAGACATTAAATTAAATCAAATGGTATTTGAATCTCATGCTCCCCAAAGTTCCTTTTAAAATTCTGCTTAAGTCCTTCTTCTTAAGCCTTACATTTTTCCCATTCTGTTACCTCTTTTTCTGACTTTGTCTGGGGAAAGACTGCTTTTTTGGGCAGCACTGTAGGGCCAACAAAAAACACTGAATTGCTTAAAATATTAGTTTCCTCAGTTTTTCTTGAGTTCTAATACTTCTGCAAGAATTCTTAGAGGACAACTTTTTTTTTGTTTTGACTTTCTGGTTTAATCTGTTAATCTCATTCATTAAATTAACAATGTCTTGGAAGACACTGCCGAAAAGGCAGTTTGACTGTGGTATGGCAAAGTAAGGTCAGACCATTGATGCAAATAATTCTGTTTCTATATTCTGACTTTCATACTGCCTGGGTTTTTATATTCTTAGTGTCCAGAATAATGCTTACCAGCTGGAGTCTAAAACCATGATCAGCAAACAGGGCAGCAGCCTTCAGGCTGTGCAGCACCTGAAACTCATGCTGCAGTTCACTGACTGAACTACGAACTTATCTACAAGGAATATAGTTTTTAAGCAACCCTATTTTGGCCTCAATTTTTTTTTCTTATGTTACTGGTCATTCTTTAATTCTAAAGACATTTATTAGAAGTCAGGGAGGGGATTTTTGCAAAATGAAATTGGTTACAGAGGTACATGGGAAACCATTACACCATTCTTTATTTTCCCATGTGCATTCTCTGGGTTGATTTTTATATTAGTGGTACCACGCGTTCCTACATGCTTATACAGATATTAATGCCCCAATTACCCAGCACTCAGATCAATACCATCTGGACATTTAAGATACTTAACTGAAGTTCTAATTTGACCTATGCTGCCTCCATAATCAGTAAAGAGAAGAGGCATCCCTTGAGAAGCGGTTAGGTCACCTAAGATTTGAATTGCTGCTCTCTTTACTGC
The DNA here is from genome assembly GCA_013400735.1 of Pomatostomus ruficeps. Taxonomy (NCBI): domain Eukaryota; kingdom Metazoa; phylum Chordata; class Aves; order Passeriformes; family Timaliidae; genus Pomatostomus; species Pomatostomus ruficeps. The sequence goes on from VYZT01044878.1 coordinate 121,488, forward strand.
AGGATGTACCCCTGAGGTGGGTACTTGATTAAGTGACTCAAGTTAGAGAGAAGCAGCTCATCATGCCTGTTGCCTGTCATCTCTTCTCAAGGCTACAGAACACTGACTGGGGTTGGTTTGTACAGTTCAGGCTTTGTGCAGAGCCCTGTGTGGTCAGAGATTTTTGCCTGGAGAATGTGGGTTTACAACCCAGCTATGAAACTATAATAGATGGAAGCAGCTGCTTAGAAAGGGTTTAGTTTTCAATGTGCCAGTGAATTTTCCTTTGGGGGCTTTCCTTGTCATGCTTTCCTTGGGAAAATACTGGTGTTTATATAAACGCACGGGATGTTTCTGTTACAATTAATATGTCTGTATAAACTGCCAAGCTGCTGTCTCTGAAAGAAGTTAACGCAACACCTTTTATGAGTGGTTTTGGTCTTGCTATCTCCTGGTATCCAGTGCTCATTACTTCTAGTTGGTAAAGTGACCTCGGCCATCCTCCATCCCTGAATTCCCTTGGAAGTGTTACCTCTGGGACACTACAGTGCAGGAGATGAAGAATTCTGACAACATTTCTTGAAATCCTATTTTTTACACAAGCTTTATATTTTCCGAGAAAGAAAAATGAGTACAAATTTGTATTTTCTTGATGGGACTGCTTGGAGTGGGACCTTCAAGGAGGATATTCATCGCTCCACCGTGGGTGCTGAGTGTCAAGGTTTACGATTTGATAGCAAAGTGTCAGTGCTTCAAAGCCAGAAGGATACTTCCCTTGAATTTTTGTGTATCTGTTTATTTAATGTTCCCCTAGTTTTGCATCCCACTCATACTTGTTTTCTTTGTGAATTATTGCTAATCTAAAATATCTCTGTTTGGACTTTCACATGGGATCAGGAGTTCAGTTTTCTCATATACTTCTGGGGGCCAACTTCCCTAGTGGACCACATGAATTTGATATCAGAAAGGAAATTGAGAGAGACAAGATATTCTGTTGTGATGCCATGCAAGGCTGTATTTCATTTTATATGCATGTTTTTTTATTTACTTCTGCATTTGAACTGCATCTTCTACTCAACACTGTTTTTTATCCAAAATAAAATCTTTCCCTTCGTTAAGGATAAGTTTATGAAATCATGTGATTTACACAAAAGAGTACAAAACATTGAAATTACCAGACACACGAAGAAGTGCAGACATGGCAGCACTTCCAAACTGAAATATCTTAGCATCAGTCTGAAATAATTTACTTCAGATTTCCCCCTCACATACATAAATGGAGGTGATGCTTAGGAAATGTATGTTGAAGTTTTTCTTCTTGTTCAAATTCAAAAACCTGTTCTCCATTGTGTACTTTCACTGACTGTAGTGTTTTCCCAGTGCGAGGATCTGAATACAAAAGGAAAAATTGAAGAGTACTTTAATTTTTTTACTGTTTAGGCAAGCCACCAAGAGCTTCATGAAAAAAATAAAGCTTTTCCTATTTGATTTTTTTTACCCTGGGGACAATTCTGTTCTCATTCCTTTGGCATACATCAGGATCATGATCCTTTATTGTATTTGAAGTGATCCTAACATATGATTATATAACATTTTTATGATTTTCTAGAAAAAGAACATTGTAATTTGCAATATTTTTAACTGTTTTTTTTTTTTTAAACTTTACAACAGCAACAGCTCTACATTGGCTCAGCCACTGGAGTTTCACAGCTGCCTTTGCACCGCTGCGATGTGTATGGAAAAGCCTGTGCTGAGTGTTGCCTCGCAAGGGACCCTTACTGTGCCTGGGATGGCTCCTCGTGCTCACGTTACTTCCCCACTGCTAAGAGGTAGGGGCAGTCCTGGATGTCTGCATGGTTTGCTATTTGTTTTAACTGATGGTCTCAATATGACCAGAGGGCTTTGGAGATTGTTCACGGGATGGTTGACTGGAACCCTTTCTCTTCCAAAGAAAACATCCTTGTGGGAGCTACATGCAATATGGAGTCTTGGTTGATTTAAAGTGACCACTGCTACTTCTTGGGCTGGCTTAAAAAGCTCCTGTAAGAAAACATTCAGACAAGAGCTGTCTCTGAAATTAACTCCTAACTTTATATCCACTGTTAAACAGCAAGAAAAAAAAAAAATCCTTTTCTCTAACATGAGAAGAGGGCGTGAAATCAGAATGAAATCACTACTTGCTCAGGTAAATTATCTTGCGTTTTAATGAATTATGATTCAAAAGAAATATTTATAAAATATTTGGACATCAATAGAAACTTATCTTTTTTTGTAATAATAACATTACTGTTATTATTCTAAAGTATAACTTGACCAAGTGCTGCCAGATCAGAACAATCACTCTTTTACAGTCACTCTGCACTGATGCTAAAGGCTTTGCAATGCAACTGTTGGTGGACAACTGACTCCACAAGTCAAAAATATCAATTTTATAAAAAATTTACAAGTCTAGATGGCGGATCTGGAGGTTTTAAGTAATATTTTCTTTGCCTTCCTTTACCTTTGAAACTTTTTCTCTTGAAGTATTCAAGCTGGTTACTGAAGAGCTGTTGGCTACTGAAGTAGAAATTAGGAATAACTGAATAGATAATCATTTGCAAATAGAAGCAGACATTGGTGTAGTGTTGAGATTCCCCTGATAAATTAAGTAAAATGATAAAAAAGTGCTCACATTAAATTAAACATGCATTATGAAGAAACGAGGAATCCAAGGGCTTACATACATAAGGGTTTATATACATGAAATTATTTGTAGCAAATAGTTGAGAATGTCAGAACTCTAAATTCCAGGTTTAGATTGGTTGTTGAGGGAGATGAAATGTGGTAAGGGGTGGGGAGTTAGTGTCACAGACGTTTCAGATGGAGGGGATTAAAATTTTAAGGTCTGCATTACAATGTATCCTAAACAAATACTGATGGCAAAAGTAAAAGCTGCTTATGGAACATCGGGTTCTGTTTTTGGACCAGGAAACAGAGTTAATCTGAGTAAATCTTTTTGTGAAGTTCTTTAGAAAATAATTAGAGTGGAAATTCAACCCATCCCAAAAGAAGAACCAGTCAAATTTTCTCAGCTACATGGGCTAAATTCCTATTTTTGGTGGTAGCATGGCAGTTTCTCTGGAGGAGGAAGGACAGGAGAGGGAACAGTGAGGTTTTCAAGGAGAGTCTAAAAGATTGATTTGTTCTGAAAAGTTTTTAGGATTAGAAATCAATATGGTTGAGTACTGCCTCTGAGTTCAAGGAGACAGTAAGACCAGGAGTCACTGAGTCACTGTTTTCTGCTGCTTCCCAGCTACTCTTTAGCCCTGAACCTCATCTTTTCTCAGCATTCCTAGCACCCATTCCTACTCCCAGCCAATCTCAAAATCCATAGAGCACATCATCCTGTCATTCCTCAGCCTACACTGATGGAAGAAATAGGGTTCTTTGTTTTTTCCTTATATCTCCAATTTATTACTGCGGACTGAGCTCACTTTGAAAGGAACTGGGACCTCTTCTTACAGGGGTTAAGGGGCTGGGGGTTACTGGGGCCAAACTGGGTTGCACAGCTACAGGAAAACCTTGGGGTGCAACCTCTTCTGGAGGCCACGGTGAAAGAAAGTTACTCCTGAGAAGCTGGGATCCGAAAAATGCATAAGGAAAAGCTGCTGTCTCTGCCAATTCCCCCCAGTTTTCCCTTGAAGCAGCAGCAGAGTAGAGGTCTCTGTTCCTGGGAGAGAGGATCCTCTCTTCTCCTGTTACCTGCTGCACCCACTGCCTCAAGCCATCTGGGAATGCATCAATGACAAAATCGGCATTGCTGGAAACAGCTTCAATGTCAACATTTTCCTAATAGTGAATTCTTGTAATTTTAGGCTTCAGAAATATTGGGAAAGTTGAGTCCTGAGGCAATTTTGCAGATGCTTTACTAATAGTTGGCTTTAGGGTTTGAGGGTTTTTGTTTTGTTTCTTCTTCTTTTTTTTTTTTAATGAGATTTTATAAGCTATGATTTTATTTGCTTTTCTCTCTTTGTGTATTTTACAAGTCTAAATGACAGGTCAGAGCTCCTGTAGTGTAACCACTTCACTTTGCCTCCTTGTAGATGTGTTCTGGTTCATATTTCATAAATCACCATGTTGATACAATGGTGATATGTGCAACATTTTCCTGAGATTCCAACTAAACATTTCATTCAAACTCCATTGACAGTAATATGAGTCTTTCCACAGTCTTCTTTTCTACAAATTGTATCTTATAAATAGGCTGTTTCAAAATTTAGGAAGGGGTAGCAAAACTTTATGATTCCTTATGTCTTGGGTGTGGTTTTGTCATTGGTAATGAGTAATATGAAGATATTGGAAATTATGATTAATACATTTTTTAATCATATATCAATCAGCAGAAGATTTCTCCTTACTAAAGTGTGCTAAGATGTCCTAACTTAATTTTGAAGAAGTTTTTATTCAGAAAAATATATAAAAATCCTCATCCAACTTTTTTTTAAGAAAGAAAGCTTTTGCTGTACTTCACATAAGTAATTTCAGGTTTAACATTTCAGTAGCTTTCAGTGGAAAAAAATATGGCTAAAATCTTTCAGGCAAGAGGACTCAGCTGTGCAGTTGTGCCTCTGTGGGAGCTCTTGGTGTGTGCTGATGCTGGGAGTTAGTGAGAGCTTGCAAATAGGGCTGGTGGAGAGAGGAGAGATGGTCTGTGCTGCAGAACAATGGCTTTTTAAAATGTGGGCTGTTGTCACAAGGGAGTGACCAACAGGGCTTTTTACAAGGCTACTTGACTTTTGCATATCCGTTGCTGGATACCATAATCTGAAATCGCAGCATTGTTCAGCAGCCTAATCCTCTTTGTTCTCCTCTAATTTTGCAAGCCCTCAGGCTTTCTCTGATTCCTAAAGTAAAGTGCTCACAGTTGAAACACATCTTTGTTTGGCTTGTTCTTTTTTTCTTTCTTTTTCATATGAAATGCTTTTCTTTGGCTCAGTTGAATTTTGTGTCATAGCTATTTAAATAAAACTAGGAGCAGACAAAGAGAGAACAACACATGCAAAACAAAACTGTATTAAAAAGCTCTCTTCTATGAAATACATTTTTTTTTTTTAGCACAGATCAATATGTTTTTCAAAAGAGCCAGTAGAATTCAAATGGGGAGAAGAATATACTATGATAAAAGAACATGCAATCAGAGGTAGAACTCAGACTCAAGCTACAAAAGAAAGAATAAATGACATTTCAAAATATTCCTTTTCAAGTTTTTATTTTGTTAATTCTAAAGACAAAACCATTTACAACAGTTTTGTAAAAGGTTTTATCAGAAATGTTTTGATGAAACCCGTGGTGTCTGAAATGATCTATGCTTTTTAATTTAGATTTTGTAGCAAATACAGCACTTCAGCATTCTTTCAAAGCCACCCATCCTAACATTTCATCTATCTAAAAGATGCTACAATACTCAAAGTGTTCTGTACTTGCTCAAATGTGTACTTTTGCTGCATGTTAAACTCCACGGTATATATTTTAATCCTTCAGCAGTCCCTGTATCTGTGAATCAAGTAATTAATTTATCTGTGACCAGTATTGCTCACACAATAAACTTCATGGTTTATTTTATTTGGTATTTATTTAATACTAATAATTAGCATTGAATATTATTTATTTATTTAGTACCTCAGTGCAAGAGGTATTTATTTACCAGTTTCTGAAGACTTCACCAGTGAGAGTAAAGCCTGATTCTACAAAGTGATAATGCACAGAATACAGTAGTAACAATATGATTTCCTTCCTGGTGTTGCTTAGGCGCACTTGTGACCTCTGTAATGATGTAAATGTTCCATTCGGTGCTGTTGGGCACTGAGAGGGGCACTGACAGATCTCAAATGTGCTCTTTGCAGACGCACCAGACGCCAAGACATCCGCAACGGGGACCCGCTCACGCACTGCTCTGACCTGCAGCATCACGGTGAGCTCTGCGCACCTCCGACATGCAGCTAATTCGTGTGTAATTTACAGACTGTGCTCGGGTAGAGGAGGAAGCATGTGAAAGATCTGTTGGTGAAATTGCCTCGAACATCTGCGAAAGATGAATATAATACATCATTATCCCAATTTCGATAGCTTACAATGGCCTGGATCAGATGCCGAAGTCTGTTTGCTTTTTTGTTTTGTTTTGTTTTCCTCAACATTTTTAAGCATTTTCCCACAGTTTTAAGCATTTTAATTTTCCTGCTTCTCTTCCCTGATAATACCATACTATCGCATTAGGCATATTATGTCAGAAAAGTTTTGTATTTCCTTCATGACATCACAAAATATGTCTGTGTTGCTTTACATAGTTTGCATAAGATGATAACCAAATATGCTTGTAACTATCTTGCCAAAACATAGAGTGACCTTGTTGTAGGTGTCACACTAAAAGCTCTGCGGATCACGATGTTCTTGCAGCAGGCATGTCCCATGTGCTTTCAGCCTGGGTTTTCTTAGACATATTTTGGTTTGCTTTTTTGTCAGCTGTTTCATTTTCACAGTGTATTGATCAGATTCCTTTCTTGACTTGTCTGACTGACAAACTTCTCACAGTTACTAATTTGTTGCCAAGCTTTTCAGAAGACCTTCACTCAGAAAATTAAAAATGTCCATTTTGCTGTAAGTGAAGGGAACATTTATGCAATACTTCCCTCTGCTGGAAAAAAGTGATTCCTCATGATTGTGGCACATCTACAGAAACTGTTTACACAGAATATTCTGAGTTTGAAGAGACCCAGAAGGATCATTGAGTCCAGCTCTCAATGGAATGGCCCAGACAGGGATCCTAAACCCCTCAAATGTGGTGGTATTAGCACCATGCTCTAATCAACTGAGCTAATCTCAGGGTTAAACCACTGGGAAAAATAAGGAGGGGACTGAAAATGGAGATACCTCAAAACCCTCATGTCCTTCCAGTCCACGTAATAGCAAAAGTGATAAATAGCCCAAAGTTGTACTTTTGTGTTAGCCATAATTCACTACCAATATGTTTCACTAACAGTTTTCTCTATCTTCCTTCCAATCATTTGGAACTCAGCGCTGACACTACTTCAACTTTTCTTTTTACTTCTGATTGTCAGACTCAGACCAACTTACTCAGATGGAAAAAAGGTTTAAAAATGTTTGAATACATTGTGATCAGTATGTAGTTGTCACATTTGGAGAACTTGTGAATGTGCAACAGGTTTAGATTTGAACTGGTCAATTGTCACCAGTGGAAAGCTCACAAATTTCCCATTGCATGATATCAAGTAATGCTTACACAGGGCCATCCTTGTATTGAGGATGAGACCATCCTTGTATTGAGGCTGAGATGACATTTTCAGTTTCCCAATAGAAAAATTTCACCAGGCATTAAACATTGATTTCAATACCAGCAGAAGCATTTCTTAGCTTTACCTTTTTACTCTGAACATTTTACTCCTGAGCAAAGCCATGAACTGGGCTACCACATTTTAATGTTCTCTACCCTTTGCTAGCTGGGCTTTATACAGCTCTAGGTCTGTTCTTCATTTTCATAGATGGACAAAAGCATTGTTAAACACTTTGGGGTTTTTTATATCTTCCTGTATTTTGTAAGTATATTTGTCTGAGGAAGATATGTTCCATCCAAAGGGAAGAGGGTAATCCAGTTTTGCAGTAATCCAGAAATGCAGGTTTTTCATTACAACAGTCATGAGAACTCAAGATCTGGACAGAGCTATTTTATGGCAGACCTGATCACAGGAGCTTTAATACAGCTTTGCCAAAATGAGCAGAGCAAGTACAAAACAAGCTACTGAATATATTACCTACCAGGGAAAAGAAGATAGCGTTAGAAGGATCTGTAAGTTACAAAAAATACTGAGGGAATGCAGTTCTGCATCCTAGACTTCAAGGATGGACTGTCAAAATACTTAATGAATGGTTTAGATTGGTCATGAGAGAAATTTTGTCTAAATCACTTGAGTTGTAAATCTGTTACATTTTCTGGTATTTACTTGTCCTTTACACACAATCATACATAGTGCAGATGACTGCATGGCCTATAAACTTCCTATGCCAACTTATGCTGCGGTGCATTCCGGGGGGGCACTATGGGTCCATCCGCAGCTTCAGGGGCTGTCCAGGCTGCTCCGAGGCACGGGTGGGCCGGCGAAGTTCCTGTAGGGGTTCACCCAATCCACCGATGGTCCAGGCATGCCGAAGAAGGAGAGACAAGGTGGAGGGACGTTCCCAGATGGTTTATTCGGCACCGGTGTCGTGCCGGGGAAGCACTGGCACAGTGTGTTACAATTACGTAAATACAGACACGAGGGGGCAGGGGGAGGGTACGACATCCAATAGGGGGAGAGAGCTAGGTTTGAATCTGGTGGGCTTTGTGTAGGATTACACAATACAGAGCCCTCCGTGGGGTGGAGAACCGATACCGAGGCGGGGGGGAGGGTACGTAGCAGATCCTGGCCATGAGATAGACCGAAACTGGCCAGAGCACACCGCAACAAACTTATGCTGAGTTTTTTCCTGGTTTGTGACTAGTAGTTCTCTGGACAACAGATGAAGAATGGGGTTTGTCTATAGCCAAAAAAACCCTTCAGAAATCATTTACTACTTGTCTACACATTCATTTGCAGGAAGTGCCAGTTGATTCTCAATGTGAACCAACAAAAGCATGAAAAAAGAATAGTCTCTTAATGTATATCTCACTTTAAAAGACATTGCAGGAACCAACTTCACAATCAGTCTTATGCAATAAAATTTTTAATAAGGTTTACCTGGTTTTTTAGTTGCTCTTTGATGCAAATATATAAGAAGTATAAAATGACTATGCAGCAACATTAGAGGGAGCTGAGGATCCTTCACTGTATATCTGTTTGGCCAGACATTAATATTTAAATCAAAAAGCATGGTCACATTTGAGGCAGTTAAAGGACCATTTTTGTTTAAGTGTAACATACCAGTGTTGTCAAGAAGTAATCAAGTTTGGGGTTTTTTTGAAGAAGAATTTGTTAAAGAAGAGGCACTTCTTTTTTACATGATTTATCCCAGGGGAAGTTCAAAGAATCACTCTGAATTAAACTGCATTGTGAGATTCATTCATCTGCAAAGCAGTCTTGGTATAAGTACTTAGCCTTTCATACTTCTTCGGTTATGTCAGAAATTATGTACTTAAAGGGTATTTATCAGGGTAGTAAACTGATACTGCTGTTGGGTTCATTTTGGGAATTACTGCTCTCAGACAGGATTTTGGGCTGAATTTCATTACCAACTTCATGACTTCCAAAGTTTTCTAATTCCTCCAGCTGCTTTTCTGAGCAGCCTAGACCTTCATTCATCCTTCCAGTCTCTTCAACTTCTCGGTCCCAAAGCTGCACTCTGATCCTGTGATTATTCCATCACTGCTTACTTTCTCGAACTCCACGTGCTCAATATTACATGAACTTTATAGACATTACTGGACCTGCCTTCTGCTCCTTCAAATCATAGCAGTGGAAATTGAAGCATCTCTGAAAGGTTTCCTCTCTCATTGCATGTCTGTCACCCATATTGTATTTTTTACAGCTGTGAAGAAATTTACAAAGGACTTCACCCACTTTCCATGGGGTTCTCTAACACACTAGAATGTCACAGACCAGGTCCAAGGAAACAGAAGTTTGAAATGGTGTCAGAGTGCACAGTTTCTAAAAAAACCTTGTGATTAGCCTCTTAGATACTAAGAACATCCTAGGTACCTAAGTTTTCCAGGAGAAACCTCTCTATATACTTAAAAGTATGCTACTACTCACAGGCCGTAGGACTTATAACAAAGAAATACCTGGTTTTGCCCTTTATATTGATACTTAGGATTTAGAAAACTGTCTCCCGTGGATCTAATGAGCACAGTGTAACATGTGCTCTGTCCCCGTGTAATTCACTTGAATTAAGCCATGTTCAGGAAAATACAGTGAAATGGTGCTACAAGCCCCCAGTGAGTAATTTGCTGGTTAAATCCTCTATTTAGGATGCTGGAGATGAGGGCCCAAGGTTCACTTAGGCTTAGAAATTTGACTTGGTATTCCTGCTTCCAGTACAAACACCCAAACTATTGGATTGCTGAAGTTGGGCCATTCTGCAGTTACGATTCAGGGAACCTGGGAGAAGAATGGAGACAGAGTGTGCATCCTGGGCTGAAATCCCTGTGTTCCCATCCTTTTTTAGGTAGCCTGTAAATCACTGTTTCGCAGAAGCACATGGCTGGAGCAGTAACTTGTGTGTCCCAGGCTATAAAACGGGGTATTTTGGCCGGGGTGTCTCATGCTGCAGGCCTGTCTGTGCTGTTTGTTGAACTGGATCCCAGTTCAGATATCAAACAGCTTCTCTCTGACTGTGTGAGAATCTCTGACTGCCTCCTCAGCCGTGTGAATTTTGTTCCTTAATTAGAGTATCTAACTTGGAACAGAAGAGTTCAGTCCATCAGTCAGCCATTCACAGTGTTAAATCTGGACCCATCAGTTATCAGACAGTCATTCCCATTTCCAGTCTTTATCTTATCACTTCTAATTATATTCAGTTAATCTCTTCACGCACTTCCAGTTCCTCTGTTTCAATGACTCAAATTCACCTGTGCTCCATCTCAGACCTTGCCACCTTGGCTACATTCTGTTCCAGCTGTCTTACCCTTCCCTTCTCTTGCTCCTTTGCATTCTAATTCATGCCTCGATTGCTCCCCATCTTCCTGACCCAGAGCTGTACTGACATTCTTCACAGGAATGCGGTTTCTGAGAGATGTCATAAAAGCTGTTTCACTTGGTTTTTAATAGAACACCCCACTCACTTGCTTAAAAGGCCCACAATTCAGCAGAGGAAGCCAAGCAAACTCATTTCCTGTTTGTTTGGTGTTACTAGGCCATTCGATGTTTTCTGGGGACTGAGCAAGCACCAGTCCTTATTCTGCTCCACATCCCTTCCGCCATCCTCTTCAGGGCTGAAAGTCATTATTGAAAGTCACATGTGGTTCTGTATCAGTGTAAGCCAGGAGCTCAATTTTATTTCACCTTTGTCACAGTCATCTAACAAACAGCCTGTGTTTGCTAAACAACATGGCCAAGCTGGGAAAGGCACAGCTGGGAGCAAACAAAACTGGACAAAGGATTTCTCTGACAGAGTTTTAAATAGACATAATTTTCCTGTGAAAACATTTAAAAACTAGTTCCTGAAAGATTTCCAGTGCTAAAGATCAAATGTGAAAAATGGAAAGAAAGGCAGAGAATGGTAAGGAGTCAGGAAACCCCAGGAGATCAGCACAGTGTTACGTTGCCTACCAACCCCTTCCTCTTCATCTGCTCTTCAGGATTATTGCTCTGTTGCCACCTAAGTCCATATCAGCATTTTAAAGAGCTAAGGTGGAGAGTTGAAACATGATACCATAAAGCCTCTGTAGTATTGGAGAAGAATCAAATACCATATAAGTCCTATAGCTATGTGATATTTCCAGCAAGTTGATGAATATCTTGAAACATTGTTGTTACAAAAGGAAGTAATTTATTTAACTTTCTTTTTCCCCCTCCCATGATGTCTGGTTTATTAACCTCATTACATTTCCATAAATTATATCAGTATGAGAGGAAATGATTAATTGAAGATCGTTTCCTCAAAAACATTATTCCTGGTCATTAACAGCTTCAGCAAACTGCAGTGCCATATAATCTAAAGATATTATTCTACTTTCAAATAGCCTCATGTTTTATTACTTTGCTCTAAAGTATTATGACCATAGAGCCCAGGAGGCATCATTACAAACATTCTGCAACTACATCGTGAGTTTCCTCATTGCATACAGTTTGCTGTTAAAAATTCTTGTCGTGTCCTAGATGTTTTCCTTGATGAATAATAATGAGGCTTGCAAAAGTTTCACAATTAAATTCATTAACTCCACATATTGAGATGTTAACAGCTGTTAGGATTTAAAATACAATTAAAAAAAAAAAAACAGTAAACCAAAAAACTACCATGGGTCCTTACAAAGATAGAGGTGTTCATGGAGATTTTTCAAATGGTATATTGATATGGGGAAAATTTCTTCCCAAGTTTTTATCTTTAAACACTTTAAGGAAGCAAAAGTTCTAAACAAAAAATTTGGCTTAGCAATTAAAGGTTAGTTTCCTGGTAATTTAAATTTTTCTTCTTTTCTTTTTTTTTTCATGCTCTACAGATAACCCAAGTGGTCAGAACCTGGAGGAAAAGATTATCTATGGAGTAGAGAATAGCAGCACTTTCCTTGAGTGCAGTCCAAAGTCTCAGCGTGCCGTAGTCTACTGGCAATTCCAGAAGCAAAATGATGATCGCAAAGAAGAGGTATGGTAGAAAAAAAAAAAAGAGATGCAACCAATTTTCTTTATAAAGATAGACTTCAATTTAAATCCTTCCCAGAATAATTTTAGTTTAGTGGAATTTCTCTGGAATATTACAATTTCCATTGTTGTTCAACATATTCTCACTTATTTACCTAAAATCCTGTAAGCTCCCTGGTAGGTTTTACAGATTGTTATAGCAGAAAACATTCATGTCCTCTCCTTGCTCAGACTCCCTGCAAAACACACAGGTTTGCATCAGAGATCAAAAAACCAGAAAAGCTAACATGCTATCTGAGGGTCACCTGAAACACCACACAATGATTATGTGAATGTAAACATCACAAAGGCCGTAACATTGCCTGTGAGAAAAAGCTTAACTGCATTCAGCCATTGTACTGAAGTGCAGACTGAAGTGGAGTTTTGGCAGGAGCATCCCATGTGCTGGGTGCTCAGAGACTTCACTGCAGGTAAGACAGAGTCAGAATGAAGAGTTGAGAGCTGTAGTGGATGCAAGGGCATGAAAACTTGTACCTTTTTCTCATCAAAAGTAGTATTCATAGAGGCAAAACCACTTATTGTCCCTGTTTGCATTACACTAACATGATACTTTATTTTTCTCCTTCTCTTGTCACCAACATTCTTAATTATTAATCACCCAAGTTTTCAAGTCATATCAAGCCAGGTCACACATATCTTAAGAGAATAATCTACTCTGGTAGGTAGGGAGGTCAAGTTAGGAAACAAAAACTTTCTTGTCGCACTGAAGTATTTTTAAGTATAATATATATATTGAAAGAATGTTCTGAATAGTTACATTGGTGGTTTTAAATATTTGGGGGGTTTTCACATAAGTAGTAAATTATTAAGAATTTATTCTCAGTGAGAGAACAGCAAACAGGTTTCTGCCTTTTCTGTCTTCAGCAACGTGTGCATTCAGAGATACATTCTAAATATGAATTAATTCAGAAAAATACAGTATTTTGAACAGCTGCTTTTTGAACACTAAAATTTAAAGATTTGATCCTTAATTGCTTGTATGTAAATTTTCCACTTATGCAGAACTCAATTCTATGCATAAGGGCTTTTGCAGTAAGGGAGAAGAGGAAGACAAAGAATCTTTCCTACAAAGGGATCTAGGTTTGACTAAAAGATAATGTGAATGGGACCTCAGTAGTACAACCAAAAGAGTCCATGTTGACTTTGCTGATTACACACTTGGATCTTCTGTAATCTTTGCAGCAACTCCATCTGACAGAGCTGAAACAGATCTTTGTTCAGCAGCAGTAGTTACTAAGGAGAAAATTCGTAATTCCCCAAACTCTTGGCAGTATATCAGTTTTTCCAGGGTATTTAAGCCTTTCATGATTACAGATGACTGGCATAGGGTTTTTCATTTTTGTGGTTTTGGGAATTTTTGGCCAAGTTTTACCAGTTAAAAGGATTTACTGGTAACAAAGAACTAGTACGGTTAGAGGATAATATGGCCCATATATGAGAAATAACTATTGAAATTACCCCTTTTTCCCAATGCAGATAAAAGTGGGTGATCACATGATCCGGACAGAGCAGGGCCTGTTGCTGCGCAGTCTTCACCGGAGAGACTCTGGTGTTTATTTTTGTCACGCTGTGGAGCACGGCTTCATGCAGACCCTGCTCAAGGTGACCCTGGAAGTGATCGATAATGACCACCTGGAAGAGCTGCTCCACAAAGAAGAAGACGGCGATGCCTCCAAGGCCAAGGATGCCACCAACAGCATGACCCCCAGCCAGAAGATCTGGTACAGAGACTTCATGCAGCTCATCAACCACCCCAATCTCAACACAATGGATGAGTTCTGTGAGCAAGTTTGGAAAAGAGACCGCAAACAGCGCCGGCAAAGGCCTGCCAATGCGCAGGTGAACACAAATAAGTGGAAGCACCTACAAGAGAATAAAAAAGGTAGAAACAGGAGGACCCATGAATTTGAGAGGGCACCACGTAGTGTCTGAGCTCCATTACCTCTAGGAACCTCATCCAAGTAGAAACTTGTACAGACAGATAACTGGAAAAAAAATGCAATATTCATGAACTTTTTCATGGCATTATGTGGATGTTTACAAGAGTGGAAAGTTCAAACAGTTTCCACTAGGTTTAAATAAAATCCATTTCTAACTTTCCTAGCAAGTCCTTCCTCTCTGCTCTGACTCTAAGACCGGAAAGACCAGAGTTTCAAGGATGGTAACTCACCTGGACCTAGCTTACTGCTCAAAAACTTCTGCAAGTATTCAGCAGGCAAATTTTGCTTTCTCTTTTGATGGAGATATAAACAAAAGGCTGTATTTCATGCTGTCATCTTACAGAAAAGAAAAACAAGCCCCACCTTTCATCATCGGCACTACCATTTCTAGACTTATATAAAACTGCATGAACTCATTAAGCTGATGAACGTCTAGACACGTGATTGGACACAAGGATTTTGTTCTTGTTTTGTCTACCAGTTCTCCTGTTTATATGTGCTAGAAGAGGAAAAACAATACTGAATGAGATTGATTGTGGAAATCTGAACAACATAAGCCATCCGTCATCTGGAAGAAAAAATAATGTGGAGTACACTGGCCTACTACTGATGACTTCTTTCAACTTTGATCTAAAGATGTATTTTATTAAAAGTATAATTTAAATGTACCATGAAAAAATATGCAGCAAACATTAGCTCCTTTCTAAAATAGATTAGACTTTTTGTCTTAGAAATATTGTGCTTTCTAATTACTGGTTTAGAGGAAAAAAGACAACTTCCAATTATGAGCTGCTTTACTCTTTTGTTTGGGAAAAATTCCAGGGGAGCTGGTCACACTGCAGTTAACCTCCTCCCCTGACAGTAATCTATATGACATGTAACTTCAAAGTAACTTTAAAATTAAGCTATTTTAACATGAAAGTTGCTGTATAGCATGGAAGTATTCTGCATTCTGTTTTTCTAAGTATGGTATTTGAAATTATTCAGCTTGTATAATACCTTGCTATAGATTGAACCAATGAAGAGGAGAGCATTGATTTTCAGTTGTATATTTTTTTCAATTAAAAAAACAAATAGCATTAAAATACCCTCTGCTAATTACACTCTTTTTTTCTTGGTTCATATTTGTGAATGCTAATATTTAAATACTGATGCTCATAGACTGTCATATATCCATGAGCAAAGTTCACATTCAATTTGAGGAGTTGTGTTCCCAGCTCTGTGGTAGAGATTTTTCCACACTACTGACCCTCAGTGCTCCATTCTTTCTGTGGGCCACCGAAATGCAAAGAACCAGCACTAGGCCACGTAAATAACAACCCCGAAGCCAGCTCCCCATTGTAAGATCTGAGGGACAGTTTTGTCTGTGGGTGAAATCTGCTGAATTAGTAAATTGGTAAAGTTCAGCTTAAGACTAGCTTATACGAACAGAAAATTTGGTCCTGCACTTCTGTCTTTTCCTATATACAGGAGAGCAACAGGGTAAAACAGACAATGTACTTGCATCATGAGTGTCAGTTTAGGGTTATAAATAGTGGATTTATTCACCTCAGCACAGATGTGCCTTTGGTCCCCAGTTCTATGGTGTCCAGTTCTTTTGAGATCATCTTTCTCCAGCCTCCCATATTTTACCTTGGTAGAGTCTGTAAATGACATAATTTCAAGTAATGTCATTGTGGGGAAAATTACTAGAACAAAATCCTTAGTTTGCTAAAGGAGCTTTTATATAAAAGTGTGTCTACACTGATGACTAACCTGTTTTGTTGTTATTCACTCTGTGGTATTTAATTTATCAATTTATTGCTTCACTATCAATCAGCCTTATCAGATACAGTGTAACACAGCTGCTGTGACAGCGTCTCTCCCAATGTACCCCAGTCTCTTTGCCACTCTCTAATGTAAGTATCCTTCCGCCTAGCGAAGCCTTGGCTTCTTGCCTGTGTAGAAATTGGATTTTCACTAACAGCCGAGTTACTTCAGTCCCCTTTGAATCCTTTGGAGGGGATGAACTGGCAAGATTTTTTTGTAATTTAATTCTTCAGAAAAAAAAATCATTGAATAGGCTAGGACAAGGCTGTAGGGCCATGATTTAAGAAAGCACTTGGGAATTTATTTTAAATCAGCTTTAAGCCTCTCGTATGTTTAACCTGACTCTTGTGAACTTCAGTGTGCTGTTAAATTCCCGTTATTTCATGATGTGCTGAATATGGATGAATTAAAACATATGGTCAGCTATGTGCTTTTCTGTACAGAAGTAATAGTTTTTCAACTCAGCTTATGGTTAATTTCTAAGCACTGTTGTCAAATGAATTATTTAATTTTAATCACAGAACATCCTTTAGCCTTTCTTGAAGGGCTATGTTGTACCATCTAGTTACTGCAATACTCTTTCTTACAAAAGGAAACAGTTTGAAAATGAACCTCAGAGAATTCAGTGGGAAAAAAACCTGATAGATTTCAATAGACCCCAAATCACTTTGTTTCCTTTTTTACGGATTCATGGAATTGCTGTGTAACTTTTTTTTCTCTTCCATGTTCATAGCAACTGGTTCTACAGCAACTTGCTACAAAAAAAAGGAACCAAAACCAACCTCTTTCACAAGAGGAAACAAATTAAATAAGAATTCTAAGCTATGTTTTTCTGTAATGAGAAAGATAATCTGTGGGAACAAAATTACAGGGGTTGCAATATTTTTACCATGACCTGACAGTCTCATTGAACAATTGATATGATCATACCAAACGTCAACCCAATCCTCACTGACATGAGTAGTCTTGTTTAAGTCTTTGTATTTGTTTATGTAAAGAAGAGGGCAAAAGATCAAGCCAACAGTGGAAATTTTTGATTTTTAGGTTCATATTGTGGTCAAGTTATAACAACATTTAATACTGATGTGAAATGAACTTTTTTTTTCAAAGAGCATAGGCCTTAATGAATTCATGTATAGAAAGATGCCCTGCAGCTTCAGTAAGATTCATACCCCTATTTATGTCATTATTGTTTAAAGCAACATAAAGTTTAAAAATAAAGATTAAAATGGTATTTCTGTAAATGGCCAATAAAACCCTCTAAGCCTCTAGTTACAGACTTCAGAAAAAGTAAGTAAAAAGTTGTGTTTAAGCTGGAGAGAAATAAAGGATTTCATTTATAACCAGAAAGATCTATTTTCATTTGTTTTAAGATATCCATCTGCAAGGAACAAAAATATATTGAATCTTATTTTTACTCATCCACGCTTTGCACTTGCACAGATCACTGAAATGGGAATTTGTTCAATGGCTCCTAAAAACTGTGTGGTTATGTTACACTATAACATCAAACTGAAAAAATGTGCATCTTTGCAAAACGAAGTTAAATCTTCATGACCCAATAAAGTCACTATGTAAAAAAATTAAATTAAATGCATGTGAATGCGCATTTACTGTTCCTTTTTATGTATTATTTAGTGAATATCAATGGTATGTGTTTAATAGTTCAGTTTTTGCTACCTACACATTAGTCAAAAGAGATGTAAATATTTTTGACTAGATAAGGAGGTACAGTGTAAAGTACTGTTATCTAGAGGTACTCCATTTCGGTGTGTTCAGCAAAATATGAAAATGCAGGATTTTGGCACACAGGTGATAAGGTGGGTTATTTGCTATATCAGTGTCCGAGTTGTGCGCTTCTTCTTTAAACGCATTCCTCACTGGGTAGTAAATAATTCCACTGTTGTGTTTATCACTTCAATTCAGATGGGAACTAGAAAACTGGAGAGAAAGTGTAATGAAACTGCTGCTGTAAATTATTTCTTTGAGCATGTATTCTGTTGTTAAATAAACATTTCTTCCAAATATTTGAAGTTCAGTGTCTTGACTGTTTACACGGAAATGTGCCCTGTAACCTTCATGAGCATATGGAGTGCATTGTTGCCAATATAATGCTATCAGTGTGTATGAGCTCTGTTTATTAGGCCAGAAGGATTGCTATTTTTATTAATGGCATTTTTTGTTTCTCTTTTTGAAGACTACAAACTAATAAGCTTGAAATGAAAGGCATGAACTTATCTTCAGCCTATCTTTTGGCAGAACTGCTGAGCTTGTGCAGATAAAGCCACACATATGCGCACCCCCACTCTCCACTCTGCCCATGAACTAAACTGGAGATCAGCCTGGAAGCCATGTGAATGTGAGCAAGTTGCTGCACTTGATGAAATTTCACTCTGTGCAATGCTAATGGCTTAGGACAGCTATGCTGCTTCCCTTTGGAAGCTGGCTTGCACAGAAACCAAGTGGAATAAATCAGGTTCTGTCTGTTACCAACGTGCCCTTGTATCCTTAGGTAAACTTAGCAGCTGTTTGGAAGTGCTTAGGGGTTCTGTCTAAAAGTAATATGCTGTGGCACTAAGCATTGTGCAAACAGCTAATAAGACAAATGCTGCCCTGGAAAGCATGAAGTTTAAATACACCAGACCAGAAGTGGAGGAAGGAAAGTATCGTTATTTCCGTTTGGCACATACAGGATTGAAGAAACATCCAGTAGGACTGAGCCATCACTAATCCATTCAGCCTCATCCGTACTCCTTCCTGTAGAGCAAGGATAGAGGAGTCTGGTGCAAAAGGATGCTGTAAGGATATTTTGTGGTTGCTACTGTTTTCTGAAAATGAAAATAAGCCCTCAGCAGCAGCCAAGCAATTCAGTGGGTTACAAAAGATGCTGCAAATACAAAAAGGACAAAATGAATATGGCAAGCCATGAATCTGCTAATTGAAAAAGCAGTAATTTTGTATTTCTGTGTCCTGTGCATGGCTTATAAATACTCACAGAGGAAGACCCTTGTTTCTGGATGCAGCCACACTGTCCTTTGCTAGAATTCCCTGCAGAGCACAGCTAAAACGAGTGTCCTCTGTTACTACTCTATACATTGCCAGGAACATACAATGCATAGGGGCGACCTTCAAAGAGTGGGAAGAAAGAAGAAACATTTGGGATTTTATGCGTATTTGTTCTTATATACAAGTGCATAGATAGGTAGATATACACTTAGACAGTCAGCTTTCACTGAGATGAAATCTTCTTTTCTCTGAAGTACTCGAGACTCTAGATGTAATTCTAGTACATCTCTGATTTCGTTTGGCCACTTCAGCTGTAAATTGTTATAAATGTTTCCTCTTTGAAGACTGAAACACACTATTCTGTTTCCTTACAGGTCACATTCACTGAGCTCCTCATCAAACATCCATTTAATGGCAGGCAATGTTATGATGGTTTTTTCCAAAGCATAAAACAAAGGGACTATTATCCCTAGAATGCTCAGTAACAGGATACGAGCAGATCCGAGTATTAGTGACTCAGCCAACTTCCTTGCTCTCTATAAATACTTGCATGAAAGGTTGAAGGAGCCTCATAGAAAAACTAGAAACTGTGGAGAAGAGGCCTTATTTGGGACCTTTTCATCCTGGAATTTATAAAAGATTGACATTTTGGAGAACTTCAGGAGGATCCAAGCTAAATCCCAAAGCTTTAGTGAAGCAATATCCAAACTGAAAAAGTTTCACTTAGGTTAAGAAAGCAAACTCTCTTTCTCTCTGAGCAGTTTTTCACCCTTTCAGGAAAAGAGTTGCCTCAATATTAACCCGAAAAAGTCATTATATGGTTTCTACAGTCCTTTTTGAAGGTTAGGCTGTTCTTCAACACACCTGGGGAACCCCATTTGTGATGACCAGCCCTCCTGGAGCTGCTTTTGTGTGCAGGCCAGGCACTTCAACCAAACACTCAGCTGTCTACTCTTGTGACATCTGTTAGTACTAGGCCTAAAAATGTGCTGTTCTCATCACAGGTATAAAATCAGGCCTTGGTGGGCAGCAAAAAACATGTCTGCATTGAACTATGAGGTGCCATGCAAGGAGATTCCTGTCAGGGAGTCCTAAGCAATGAAAAGTTTCTGGTCTGGGGGCAGTAAGGGGTCTCTGAGGTGGCAGGGCAGGACCTGCCAGCCAGAGCCTGACCCCCACAGCCAGGACAGGGCAGGCAAGGGGACAGCTGGGGCAGCTCCAGGCTTCAGACATGTCCCCTGAGCATCAGTCCACGGGTGGATCTGGCTTGGCACAGCCCACAGACAGGGTCGGGTGAGATTGGAGATGAAATCCTGCAGCCTCTCTGGGGCAGGCACTGAGTGCCAGGGGCTGTGGGCAGGGTGCGATGAGCCCTGGAGTGGGCTGGGCCATTAGGGCTCCTAAGTGCAGTCAGGGGAACACGGTGCTTGCTGCCAAGGAGGCTCAAACTCCCTTCCTGAACTGCTTTTAATCACTCATGGTCACTTGTCTTCCACATTCAGAGTCTGTTCTCTGCCTTCTGAAAGCCTACGATAAACCAACAGTACTTTAAGAGCACAATTTGCTTCCAGTTTGATTGGCCCAGTTTAGCTGATGTTGGAATTAAAAAGTATTAAAATACACACCAAACAGTTACTAAGAATTAATGTGCACAAGATTTAGGGTGATCACTTTCTCTTTAATCTTCATGAAAATAAAGGTCTGACCTTGTCCCCACATGTGAGCCTGCCAGGTCTACCTGTGCATGGCCACATTCTGCCGAGCTGCGTCTGAGGCACTTGGGATGGGCTTTGAAGGAGGAAATTGATTCTGGGAGCAGCCCCAATAGTTTTTCAGGCCATTCCACCTTACAGCCTGGTGTAAATTAAATCTGAAGGTCTGCCCTGGGAACAAAACTCTTCTTTACACCTCTCAACATGGGGTACCCCTGCGGCCTGTATTGCTTTTACGCTTTATCCAAATATATTGTATTCATCTCTCTGTGAGTTTCGTGGTCTTCTTTACTTGTAAGCATGTTAACATGAATTATGATTGTTTATGCAGAGGCAAATGGCGATGCATGTTTCTGCATGGAAAAAGGGTAAAAAAGTATGGTAATTCTGTTAGATCTACTACATCAAATAAATATCAAATATTACTTGAACTTCTCATTTCTTGCTATAGCTGCGGGCAGGAGAGGAAAAGAGCAGACAAAAGAAATACAGATATTACAGCTACATTTTGCTATGATCATTTCCTTAAGCCCTTAAGTTTCACATGTCACTTTTTTTCTGGGCTTGTAGCACTACATAGAGAGCATGCATTCCTACAAACTGCTTTTGCTGAACAATACTACACTGAATAGCTCCATAAATCAGAACAAACAGATGGACTGTGCCAGTTCCTCTGAAGAAGGCTTAACTTACCTCTTCTGTTTGTTATTTTATTTTTATGGCAGGCCCACTGCTGTTCTTTTAGTAAAGCTTTTGTCAGGACTTGGATTCTAAAGCCCCATTTTTAGGGCTTTATAATTTTGTCTACGGGTTAAAGATTTTAAGTATCAGCTTTTAATCAAAAATAATTTTACCTTATTTTAAGTACCTTAAAATAAATTGCTAGACTATTATCAGAATTCCATTTTGAAAATGGAAACCAAAAAAATTCAATTTTGAAAAATGGAAACCAAAAAATTACAACTTTAGCCATGTCAGGTAGTTGTTTTAGTGACTACACTGCAAAAAAATTATGAGTGGGGTACAGCTCAGTGAGCATAATGAAAAGCTTCCCACCTTGCTGGACTTTTTTTTTGAAACATCTGCGTGCTTATCAGAGGTCCTGAATGAGACACCACCTTAAGCACATTCATCTCTAATTATTTGTGACTTAATCACACCTTGCTGTTCCTATGGTATGCCCTGGAGTAGAATGTTTTCTTGTTTCATGCCTGTCTCTTCATTTAAGTTGATTTTTAGTTGCTGTTCTATGTGAAGATAATGTAGGCTCAACACTTGCCCCAGTTTAACAGCTGTCTGATGTCCAGGACAGATGACAAAGCCTGATTGTGCTCTTTTGCATACTAGGTAGTTAAGGAAAGTGATGTTTTTTGTTCTGTGGTATTTGAAATTTAAAGAATGGAACTGATCTGGGTCTGTTAGAGCACTGTCGAAGTTTTCATCATATTTCTCTTTATTAATGAAAGATGTGCACACACCACTGTCATAAACATGCCAATACTTCTAGAAATCAACAAGTTGTATTTTTTGTCTTTAATGCTAACCAGTATACTTAGCTAGATCCTCACCCAAATAAACAAAGCTGCATGCTCCACCACCACTTTTGTTGACTGGAATCCATCAAGCAGTAAGGGTACTGAGAGGTATGAATTCAATCCTTGTGCTATTCACTGGGGCTCAGAATGTTGTTACTATGAAAGCTAAACAGTTAGATGCCCGTGTAAAGCAATTGAATATAACAGGGCCTCAAACTATGATAAATGTTTCACATACGTATCTGTGATCTTCACAAGCTGGAAGGGGAGAAATGGCTGAATGTAGAAAAATTAAACTCCTTGTAGTTAAGTTCACAGTTGCATGTCAAAATAGCAGACATAATGCAGCTGAAAAAATCTTCTTTGGACACAGAGTGGATCACAGGCACACTTGGCATATAATGTTTCTTTGTCTCCTAGAAATTCTCCTGTTTGGCATTCACTGCACTTTGACAATATGTTGGCAATTGTGCATACTATTGCCTGACAGAAAAGTATTTCTGCAAATATTTGGAACTATTGTTAACACTAATTCCTTTTTTGTAGTGCTTGCATCTGGAAGAAGCTGAAACCTTAAGTAAAGCTCCAGGGATATTCCAGGTATGTTGCCCTCACAAATTATAGTTTGCTTATAATATCTGTGTAAATCTTGACAAAACTTTCTAGGACCATTAAAAGGAAAAACACAAAATGCAGTGTCTATTCAAGTCTCATGGTCTTCTATATTTTATTTTGTTTTATTTTTAAAGTTAAAAACATTATTTTCTATTTTGTCACAAGTATGAATGTTGCTTCCATTACAGGCATTGAACATTTTTGTGTTCCTTGCAAGCCAGTTAAAAATAAACGCCACTAAGAGAAGAAAAGCTTACCAAGTCCATAAAACAGACTCTATAACTGTTAAGCCTTGGCTCTTAGACTAGCTGGGTCAGTTAGATTTATATATTAGAACCACCACATGTATCACAGAGGTAATGTGATCCATTGAGGAATATTTATTAATTTTCTCAAGGCAAGGCAGTGTACTACTATGTCCTCCCTTCAACTGCCTTCCCAAAATGGAACTTAATTTGCTGGTGCCAAGGAACTGCATCCATAATGCTTTATTCCAATGGCTCCTCCAGGCAGATGATCCTGAATGAAGCCTGCAATATTTTACCTCTGTCACTCCTCCAAGCCAGCATTTTACCCCAACACCAGAGATCTCCGAAAGGATTTGTCCAAATCGTCAAAATAGTAATAGAAATACAATGGTAAAATAATCAAAAATATGAAATATTTCCATAATAAATATAATAAGTGATTACAATTGCTGCTAACCTCTAAAGACACAGTTTTCTATTAGAAGGATAAAGGAGTACATGCACATGCACTGACTCTTCCAGTTCATTTGAGTATTGTAGGCATAATGAACTGCTAAAAATCAGAAAAAGTTCTTGGAAATGAGTGAAATCTGTTTCCATCATAGCTCTTGGAAATTCCACTATTATCTTTAATGGAATGGGATCAAGCCAGGATTTGCATTTCCTGCCATGAGTCACTAAAAGCAATGGCTTGAGGCATTCAAAGTCAGAGTCTGTATGGAAACCTGTTTTGGTAGTGAATTAATAGAAGGAGGTGCAAAAACAGTGCTGCATTTCTAATAACATGAAGCTGCTATAGATTAGACATGTTTCAGCCCTGATTTTGCATTTGAATTTTAGGTATAACAACAAGAAGTGTTAATTTGAACTCCCTATTTGATTCATATAAAAGTTTACATTTCTTTTCTCACTCTGGAATTGTGTGTCAGTCTGTGGTCACTCAGAAAGGTGACTGACAACACTTTCAACACTACTCAATGATGTCCAAGACCTCTGCAGAAGATCATGATATTTGAAATAGACTTGGAGAAGAAAACTAAAGAGAACTGTCAGTTTTTCATATAAACACCTCTTGGGAGTATAAGCTTCTAGTATTACCAAGAAGGATATTTTCACATCATAAAAAGAGCTCAGACTGAATTTTAAACTAACTGTTTCAAGTCTGGGTTTTCTTTTTTCAGCATCTTCCGGGAAATGATGCTTTATAAGGATGGGCTAATATAGAAAGTACAATACTGGTCTTAAATAACTGATGTGTGTCATTCAGTTCTATGATTCAGAAAATAAGAACCAGGTGCCTCAGAGGAAAGTGTCAGCTCTTCAAGGCTAGTAAGGAGATAACTGCTCATAGAGGAACTTCCTAGTGCTCAGCATAAGGTTACCTTATGATTTAAGTTTCCAAAGACAGTTTTCTCTTCTCTTTCTGGAGGAATGTGGAGATGTAGGTTTCTTGGATTTGTTCAGGGTTGTTTACTCAATTAGAGTTAGACATAATCACTTTAGAGCTTTGAGAGGCTGAAATAAATCTGCACCACATTAATTAGCTTGTGGGTTATTACGAAGGTACTGTAAACCAAAGTTTCCTCATGCTAGACTGAATATCTTTCCTGATAACACGGTACATTTCTGTATTATTTTTATGAAGTATGTTTGTCTTTGTTTATCTGTTTGATCAGATAAATGGTGGTTTAGGCTGTATATTAGTAAAAATGTCTTCACTGAATGGGTTGTCAAGATTCAGAACAGGCTTCAGAGGGAAGTGGTTGAGTCATCATCCCTGGAGGTATTTAAAGAGTTGTAGATGTGGTGATTAGGGACATGGTTTAGTAGTGGACTTGGTAGAGTTTGGTTTACAGTTGAACTTGATGAAAGACATTTTCCAACCTAAATTATTCTACAATTCTATGAATTCTAAGTTGTAATCATTCCCTATTAGGGCCCAAGAATTAATCCTAATTAATTCTTCGTAACATAAGAGCATAATGAACAAGTGTGCCGGATCAGACCAGTGGTCCATCTTGCCCAATGACCTGTCTGAAACACTGGTTGAAAGTCAATGTGCACATAAGACTATAACAAAAAAAAAAAAAACAAAAACCAAACCCAAAACAAATACAGTGATAATTCCCCAGAATAATCTTCTAGCTTTCAACTGTTTGATATCTGGTAAATTTATATAATCCCACCCTTTTAGTTTTACTGGGACAGTCCTCAAGTAATCCTCTATTTGCCTCCTTTAAATAATTACATTAGAAGATTCATCTAGGCATTGTTTTCTACAACACACACAGTTGTTTCAAAAACTAATTTCTTCTGAAGTTTGCTAATTGCACTCTCTCTGTCTGATATTCTCTATGTATTTCTGCTTAGGTTAAATGATGATTTGGTTCTTGTTTTAGCATTGTTAATGTTTGCTGTAGTTTAACAACTGTTTTGGTTCAAATAGAATAATCTGATTCTTAAATATAAGACCCTGAGGTACACTCTACACTGAGAAGTGTTTTGCAGGTAAATAGGTAACTATAAATATCAGATATTAAGAGATAACAGTATTTTAAACTCCTATGTAGCATTCAGTGCTGGTTTTTATTTACTGGTGTATATTGTAAGATGTAAAAAGACTTCTGAATTACAGTATTTAATCGTACATCACACAAGTAAGAAGATGCCCTGCACCAAAATGGTAATTACAGCCTAAAGCAAGAAAGAGCAGGTCAATACAATAGTCAGCTGGGAAGAACCACCAGACAATACTGAGATACTACTAATTAGTCTAATAATTGCTTTATCACAACAGCTAATGAGCTATTGCTGAGCATTTTGTTATGAAATGGCAAAGACATTTTCACTGAAGATTGTGAGAAAACCAACGCACAGCTGAAACTCTGCAGAACAATTCAAAAAATAAGATTATAGTTCTTCTATCATTATCCATTTTATTTTTATAAGCATGATGGGAAACCAATTATGATGACAGCTGTGATAATTCTTCTTTAAAAAATGTACTGATTATGTCTTGTTTCAGATTACCCATATGAGGAATAACTAGAAAGAAAAATAAACCTGATCCTACAAGCACAGTGCAGCCTAGTGTCTTCCTAATTCACTCTAACAGTTCTTTAAAAACAATTGTATTCAGTGAATAATCAAATTAAAACTAGATAAGTAGCAAGTTTGTTTCTAGAAGTATGATTGAAAACAATGGAAAAATTAGGAATATTTTATGTTATTATATGCATTGCTCTTCTTCCCTATGTAAGTTCCAAAATACCTTCAGGGATTCATTGTTTCGTGTGTGAGTTTGTGTGTTTTCCAGGATGGGGTGAAGGTTGCAGTGGATGTCAGTGTATATATGTGAACATTTAGCACATTGCCCACAATCAGAATTTGGGATTGGAATGGAATAACAGATGACTGAAAGAGGAAAGACATCTGTATATATTTGAAACCACAGTGATTATTTATCTTGGCGTTTGATCATAACTAGTAGATTAAAAGCACCTCTTCCATAAAAAGCCAAATAATTTTCTAAACTAAATTGAAGGATTATTTATTAGATCCTTATCAAACATTAGCCCTTTAAATTTATTATAGAGACTGCCAAAATGCCTTCAATATTGTATTAAAAAACAAGTATGTTTTTCTTAATCTTCTTTTATAAATGGTCTTTCATTTCATCAGCTTGTTTTAATATCACAAGAAATGGTACAGCTCTTTGTAGGGAAAGAGTAATCAATGGAAAAATCTCTTCTTAAAAAACCCAAATTTCTCCTAGAAATCTTCTTAGTAAATATTATTTTCCTCAAACTGTTTGGGGCTTAGAGTTATATCTTGACAAAGCCAACATAAAGTTTTATCAATTATAAACAATCATAGTAAATTTTGCAGACATATAACCAGAATGTGGCTTGATCTGTAAAGGCGCTTAGATACCCTATTTTTTCATGCCTTCATTAACAGATTTCTTTCTTCTGTGTGACACATGTAGGAAATAGCGTTTCCACTGCTCTACAGCTGAGAACTCAGGCCGAGGATAACCCAAGTGGATGGGTAACAGTGCCTGAGTGTCTCAATCAGAAAAGGAACCCAGCTTTTCCAAGCCTGAAACCACAAAACTGCTCTCTCTTCCTTAGTAAATGGTCTTGCAATATATATTTCCACATGCTTTGTGTTTGCACTACCCTAGAATCATTCACAAAATAACCTAATTATCTACAAAATAACCTGAATTCCTTACCACAATTTCTGTTTGATATGAAACTAACTACTTTTTTTTTGTATATAATATAGCCTTTGAATATTTCTTTTTTTTTTTTTTCATATTCTCACTCATTTTAAAACATATCTTGTTCCATAGCAAAAATTATATGTGGTATGAGTTCAAGCCAGCTCTGTTTAAACTACACAGTGTCTTTCAAACATATGAAATATATTTGATCAACTATCTGGGAAATACGATTTTTCCATATGGCTTAGTTTTCACATGAGGGAGTTTAGTGTTTCTTTGGAGAACATAATATGCTCAGACAATTATAATAGGTAAAGAGTTGCAAACCACAGAGTGGGAGAAGCAGGTGTCCAGCTGGATTTTCACATAGGAAGGTCTTGAAGGTCGCTGGTGGTGATGAGGTCTCAGAGATTCTCAAATCCTCATAAAGCTATTCCTTCCTTTCCCAATACACTAATCTCCTACTGCTCTTGATAATCCAGTGACTCAGGAAGCAAGGCCTGGTTTTTTTATCCTTTTGTTTGTCAGAAGCAGACTAAATGACAACAATTTTCTGCATGACTATTTATTAGAGTAGAACGAGAGCTTTCACAAAGGTCACCACCCAGAAGAATATTCATTCACTGATATATCAATATTTGTCTTCCTGCTGTCAGACTAGAGTCTCCAGAGAACAAAAACATAATGGTAGTAAAATTTACAGCCAGGTATGACTTTCCCCACTGCCCTAAAATGGGAACACAAACAATTTGATACCCTTGTCTGGCAGAGAACTGAGTGATGTCAGCCCATTATAAAGGGAATACTTGATGGTCACTTCCTTCTGCTTTCCATTTCCCACAAAGTGATGACTTTCATCCGCATGAGTTTCTTGATCTTTGTCAGTTGTGTTTTATTCTTGCTTGCCTTTCTTTCTGTTTATATGATTCAGCTTTGGTTATGTTCCAAAGGAAGGCTTTGCTTGGTGTTTTCCTCCACCTCTTCTCTTTATAAATTATCCTTCCCCCCATGATGTCCTCAGCTACCTTCAGCTGAGGATTATTTCCCCAAAAGAGAATGCAACCACTGAAGGGAATAGTCTGAGGAAGAAGAACCTGGAACAAATAATATAGCCTTCTTTGATCATTTACTACTGTTATTTCTCGTTCTCAATGCAGCAGTCTTGGAACAACTGTTGAAGATTAATGAGTACTAAAGTTACTATGTTAATTGAGCATTGTAAATATTACTACTTTTTGGGTGCATAGAGGTAATATATTAAGAACACTATACAGATGCACAGAAGTTTACAGACAGCCTCAGTTAGCAGCATGGCCATTGGCAGGCTTTGATGTTTTCAAATTTAGCCTTTGGTAAACCTGCAGCTGGTTTTTCACAGTAAAAATTGGCTAAAAGGAAGAACAGTGAATATCCCTCCTCACATA
>VYZT01044879.1:9332-22521 GCA_013400735.1 Pomatostomus ruficeps
GGAAAAAAAAACCCAAAAAAAGGGAAAAAAATAGAAAAAAAAACCAAAAAAAGGGAAAAAAAAAAAAAAAAAAAAAAAAAAAAAAAAGAAAAAGTATCCCAAACCCTGACAACATGCTAGAGACAAATAGGTACTGCCACTGATTATGTAAGGAGCTGTGGATATTTCCTTCTTATCTAAACTTTTATCTGAGTTGCCTAATGTTAGTTAGCTTCCTGAAGTTAAGTATGAGGAAAAACTATTTCAGTATTTTCATTTAGTATAGAAGGCCAGCAGAAATTTCACACAGTAAAATTTCACTGAAAGAAACTGGCAAGTCCTGCACCTAGGGAGGTTTAACCCCAAAGTATGAGTACCTGCTGGTGAGAAAGGAGGTGTTACAAAGGCTCTTTTCACTGATGCCCAGTGACAGAAGCAGTGACATGAACAGCAACACAGGAAGTTCCTCTTGAATATTAGGACATACTTTTACTCTGAGAGTGACTGATCACTGGCACAAATTGCTCAGGGAGATTGTGGAGTCTCCATCTCTACAGATATCCAGAAACTCTCTGGATACAGTTGTAGGCAGCTTGCTGTAGGTGGCCTTGTTGGAGCAGGAGGGCTGGACCAGATGACCTTGAGAAGTCCCTTCCAACTCCAAACATTCTGTGGTTCTGTGAATATTAAAATATCAATTAACTCTTCTAAATTCCTACTAAGCTGACTATCTAGGCCTGCAGACAGCTAAAGCACCTTCCTGTTCACATTCGTACATCAACTTCAGTCTCAACAGTGTCCTACTTAGAGCCTGAACACTGGCATGATTTCAAATCCAATTTCTTTGAATTAGAATGGGCTAGAGCCAATGGAAGTGAGACATCTTATATGTACCATGTAGTTCTGTGGTTATAGAATTAGAGAGTCATTTAAGTTGGAAAACAACTTTAAGGTCATAGAGTGCAAGTGTTAACCTGCCACTGCCAAGTCTACCACTAAAACCCTAAACCATGCCCCTAAGTTTGAATACTTCAGGAATGGTGACTCAAGCTCTCCCTGGGCAGCCTGTTCCAAGGCTTCACAACCCTTTTGGTGAAGAAATTTTTCCTAATATCCTGCCTCTCCACAACTTCCTTTCAGGTAGTTATAGAGAGTGACAATGTTCCCCAGGTTAAACAACCCCAGCTCCCCCAGCTGCTCCTCATCACACTTGTGCTCCAGACCCTTCACCAGCTTTGTTGCCCTTCTCTGGACACGCTCCAGCACCTCAATGTCTTCTTTGGAATGAGGGGCCCAGAACTGGACACAGCACTCAAGATGTGGCCTCACCAGTGCTGAGGACAGGGAGACAATCCCTGCCCTGGTCCTGCTGACCACACTATTGCTGATACAGGCCAGGATGCCATTGGCCTTCTTGGCCCCCTGGGCACATGCTGGCTGATGTTCAGCTGGGTGTCAACCAAACCCCCAGGTCCTTTTCTCCTGGCCCTCTTTCCAGCCACTCTGCCCCCACCCCATAACATTACAGGGGGTTGTTGTGACCCAGCACTTGGCCTTGTTGAGCTTCATCCAATTGACCTCAGCCCATTGATCCAGCCTGTCCAGATCCCTCTGCAGAGCCTTCCCACCTCCAGCAGATCAAGGCTGCCACCCAATTTGTGTCACTTACAAACTGACTGAGGGTATGTTTGATCCCTTTGTTCAAATAATTGATAAAGATATTAAATAGAACTCACATTATGCGATTAAACAGAACATGTAACTTGAAGGCTGCAATACTATTCTCATACCTCCTCTTTTTTTATGGTGTTTAAGCTCTACCTTAAGTCCCCAGTTTTCCTGAAATTGTACTTGGAGGCACTGTCCACACTTCTATGTTCATGTCCATGTCCATGTTCCTGTATGAAACCCACTGTGAATCCACCATCAGAAAAGCACAGCATTCAGTATCTTTGCTGGATTTCGATGCTGATTTTTTTTAACAATTAATTTTAGAATTTCTGACTCCATAATAGCTTCTTATTAGTTCAAGAATTTTGTGGGTTTGATGTTGAAGTCATAAGGCTAGTCCCCACACTCTAAAGATGACACTGAGATAGTGTGCACTTATCCACCAGTCCATGCATCATCATTCATCAAAGTCCTGAAACAAAACCACATTTTTTTAATATAATAATTTTTTTAATTAAAGCAAAAAGGAGGACAGGGATAAAATAATTTCTTCCCCCAAGAAACCCAAAACCAAAACAAACCAAAAAACACCCAAAACCCACCCATACACAAAAATCCCCAACAAAAACCACCATCATGCTTTGATGCTCAGTATTTTTCCCACGCCTCTTGGACCAAGTTCCTTCCTTTAATATTGCAGCTGATGTCTGTCAAACATAATTAATAGACATGACAAAATATGTGCAAGAAAAGTCACTTAGTTTCAGATAATAGGCTTAGGTAGCACACACCTGGCATTTTTTTATCTTTTAGGTATATTCTTTCAGGCTCTTTTAGGTTGGGTAATTCAGGAACAATCTGTCTTTAATAACAATATTCCCCATAGTATACTTAAATAATGTTAAAGGCACGGCACAAACTGACAAAAGCAAGGCAATTTAAAGTTATGATGGATACTGCCTTTCACTTAGCCTATTGTGCACAGTCACAGGTATTGCAGAACAAATAATTCAGTGGCCTGAGAGCTTCTCTGTAATGGCTAAGTATAATGGAACAAGTCAAGCCTGGAGTATTATCCCTCACACTGATTTTTCCCTTGCTTTTGTCAGTGTCTGTGATAATTTGGCTTTTAGCCCGTTAATTTCCTCCATTTATGAAACACTCCCCATGGAAGTAGTTGCCTGCCACGGGGATATGCAATCTGAGACTTCTTAAAATATGTATTGTTTAATTATATATCAAGGTACCAGTAGAGCAGCAATTACTATTTTATATTTCAATGACTGTTACACTCTACACCATTTTCTACTATGACTTTCTCTCCTGGATAACCACATTGCAGAGAAATCAGAAATGAGATTTTCCATATGTTTGAAGTTACCCAGTTAGCAATCCTACAGTATCACTTGTCATAATCAATAATGTTAACCAGAATGTAAGTTAATTTCATGAAATAAATGTCCAGTTACATTGATAAGATTGGCTGATGACACTGATTGGCAGACAGAAGTGAGTCTTTCTGGCAGAATAGAAATGTAATAGTTATTGAAAAATGTGAGCAATAAAAAATTTCTGTTCTTCTTTAAAATTTAATAAATACAAAGAAATCTATGTCTTATATTGTTCTATCTTGTTTAGGTACCAAGAGGCTTTGAATAGAAACAAAATAGAAAAAGTGTCTTGCTTACTTAGAAGAGGGAAAAAATTGGACAAAACACCCCATGATTTTTTCTCCTCTAATATATACACTTTTTAGTCTATCCATCTGCTATGGCACCAGTTGCACTTGGTGCATATTGTATATGCAGTGTACATGTATATTAAGAAGGAACAGGTAAGAAAATGTATTAGGTGTTGTCAGTTAGTTATGGTAGGAGACAATCAGTTAACAGATTTGCAGAGACAGGCAGATCTTCTCAGGAGAATCGATGAGTTTAGAAGGAGCTGGGATGACACATGGTTGCTGTTAGTCTCAGCAGGAGTGACAGAAGAGCAGGAGGAGGGCTGGCTGTGAGTATAGCAGGCAGAGCTTGGGGCTACATGCCCCTTGTTTTCCTGTGCAAGACGTTGATAGCCAGACCAAGACAAAAAAAAGAGACCATTGCATAAAGTAGTTCTGTTGTCTAATTTCATTAGAACAGCTGTTTAGCACCATGAAAGTGTAAAATAAAAATAAGTAGGAGAAAACACTAAGAGCTATTTGCTTGCAGTGATCTAAAAGAAAAGATCCTTTGCCAGACCTCATAATTAACAGATCTTTTCCTCTGTGTAAGGCCCTTGCACCTCTTCTTTCCCTGGCTACATGCTCTGAGACCAGACCTTCTTAATTTGTATTAGATAACTGAAATTATTTGTTTATTGAGTCCCTTTATAGCCTGCCCTTCCTAATTCTTCTGTTTCTTTTCTTGATCTCTGTAAAATACAAGCACTTTCATGATGTGTGGACACTTGGCTGTAGTTCTCGCTTTGCAAAAAGTAACCCATAAATTATCACATCTTCATGATCATCCAGTCCTTTTTCACTCCTTGGAGAGAAAACAGAAGCAAAAATAAAATAAGAAAACCTGAACACTTACACAGCATTGGTAGGACATTGTAGGTTTTTTTCCTGATCATTGCTTAGCAGCTTCAGAAAAGTTTGAGTGCTTTCAGCAACTATCTTTCACTGTCAGGAACAGTACAGCTCTCCAGAACAAAATTTTAAAACCCAGTTTCTCTCATTTAAATGTCCCTGCCCCAGGGATTGTTGTTCCAGTTGTGATAATTTCTTTAATATGTGCATGGAGTCTTGCAGCTTCATTCCCTGCAATGCAGATACCTATTCAGATTCAGTTGCTGGTTGCATTAACTCAGGTATACTTCAATCTTTTTTCTAAGGCTCCTAAGTTAGAACAGTCAAAAACTATTGTAATGGAGGGGAACAGAATGTCTTGAAGGTATTTCAACATTTAGGTGCCCTGAATTGTGTTGCTGGAAAAAATTGCTCAGTTCAAATAATTTAAACTAAATTAAGATCAAAGTAGTTTAGTGATTTATTAATGACGTGTAATTATCCAGAAATCAGTGAGCTATATATTCAGGATCAATATCAGTAATACAACAGTTAACCCACAATGCTAGACACTTAAAAATGCTAATAAGCTCCTATAAGTTTCTAAAGATCCTTCTTTAAGTAAACCTTCCAAAATTTTTGTGTCCCATTACAGTTTCCCTACACTGCAGCCAGAGGCCACTGGCATCTCTCTCTGGCAATACAGGTTTCCCAGTAGCTCACCTCCTGTGAGAGATGTGAGCCCTCCAGCTCTGGGTGACAAAGCCCCCCACAAGGTCCCCTGCACCTAGGAGTGAGGTGGCCCTGAGTGCTGGTCACATGTGAGGCTGGGCTGCCCTGCGTGGGCTGGAGTTAAGTCCTTAATTTGACCATTTTTAGTGCAAACACTCTCCAGACCAATCTCTATAAACATCATGTGCACTCACATTTTTATTTTTAATTTATCCCAGCTATCTGCCAAGGGACTGTGCAAGCACCCTCACAAAATGCCTGCTGAAAGTTCCCATCTCTCTCGTTATTAGTGTTTGAGAAAGGGAACAGCAACTGGACTTCACCTGTTTTAGGCATCTCAGTTATTTTTGCTACAGTGAATGTTGACCAATGTGCGTAATCATAGACCAGGGCTGTCACTCTCAGTAAGTTCAGCTGGAAAGGTGCCGACTTATTTCAGGATCAAAATTGATTCATGAAAAGTAAACTAACATTTTGACTCTAGAAAGTCTGATTTGCACAGCTGATGGTCCTCTATAGTTCTAACATCACCATTTTATAAGAAAGCCAATTTAAAATTGTTATGTGGTATTTTCTTTGTAGCTGAATCACCAGGATTTTAAGCCTGGCTATGACCCTGATTCAAAGCTTCTAACTTTTGAATTTATTGGCAAAGTCTGCTGAAAATGGAGAGTCTCCTCTGCAGAAAAACATTCTGTTGTTGTTGCTATCCCTGTCAGTCAAAGCAGTGTAAAGACAGTGAGTGTTATGAAGTAATGAGCTGTTTTCTCTCATACATGTTCATATCAATATTATTTTTTCTTAAGAATATTTCAAAAAGTTTGCTCTTTATCTGCAGAACTTCACAAAACCTTCCTAATATAAACAATAACTGCAAAGTTGGTTAAAGCATCACTTGGCAATATCTTCACAATTTCCCTATCCAACTCTCGGTTTTCAAATCTGCAATTTAGTAGGTGAACATCCAATCCCTATTCAGGACACATCAAAAGATCTTTGAACTTAACGAGAGTCATTAATAACATTTAGAACAGCCTAAGGCCCTTCTTGGAGTGTCAATATCAGATTTGGCATGTATTGTCCAGAAAAAAAAAAACCCACCTAATGCCTTAAATTCTTCTCTTAATACATTTCTTAATTGTTGTACAGCTGGAAATGTAGGACAATACAGCATAATTAAGAAATGAAGGGTAAGGTGACATTTGTTTATATCTTACATTTAGCAGAGCAACATTTTTAACTATGTGATTAATTGAAATTTAACCTATTCATTTAAGCTAAAGACTTCCTTTAGTATACAAAAAATAAGAATAGTTTTAGGTATAAGTGTCACTGTTTGTTAATATCAAGATCATATAGACTAGCTCTTTAAAAGCATTCTGATAAACTATTTTCATTATTAGTTCAGTGGGAAAAAATGGGTACTTAATAGTGGCTGTCACTGTCATTGCTAGAAATGATTACTCTTAAAAATACTGAAAAGCCAACTGAAACTATTGTTATACAACAGCAGATAATGTGAAGATTGACATTAAGATTGTACAAGGCTAATGGTGCTTTGCCATTAAAATGGTCTGTTTATAACATATCCAAAATAATATTGGTTTCTTTGGAATTCAGATGTTCCTCTCAAACCCCAATAATATTAAATAACTGACTCATACAATTTTTTCTCTTCTTAGTATCAGTTGTTTCATCAGCACTAGTATGTGCCCATCTGTCTATACCGTTTTTTTAATAATTTTTCTTTGTCTTACCCAAAACCAGTTTTCAATGCAAATGGATTCCTGTATAAAATTATACCCCTGTACACACACTGGTACTTCATGTTCTCAAAGACATTTTATGATTTCTCACATTATCATTAACAGGCAAGTTCAGCCATGTGGGTATATCCTATCATATCCTTCCTAGTGCCAGTGTTCCTTAAAGAAAAACAAGCATTATGTAGTGTAGTGTAAACATACTTCTTGTCTTAGGAACAGCAGAAACACTGATTCTTATTTCAAAATTAATATTTTAATTTATAAAAAAGCTTTAAAAGTGGAAAAGTGAAAAGGAGGAGTTACAATCTACAGAAAGCCCTGTAAACATTCCCATAGTTGCAATACTGACCTGATGTTGTTCTCAAAAGGACGTTTTTCTTCAGTTTTTCTTCCTTTTTCTTCCTTTTTCTTCAGTTCAGGAGAAAAAAAACTTGAGGTAAGACTTAATAAGAGTGTAGTACCATTTATTAAAACAAAAATAAAAATTTTATGGATGTTATATATATAGCATTTTTATAATAACTGTTTCAGAAGCTCCCATTTTTGAACTGGCAGAACAGAGCCTATTGATTAATGTTTTCATAACTAATTAAATGGATAAAGATAAAGCACTGAAGGGAAAGAGACGTCTTAGAAGGGTCAGGTCTACTAGTTCATCCTCCTCCTGGTACAATATTATTTCAAAGTATGTTATTTGGTCTTGTTTAAAATGATTTAAGCAATAAAAGCTTCCTTATTACACATTTGTCACAGCTTTGTAACCGAGAAACTTTTTCATGGTTTTCAGAAAATGAAACTATATTCTTTTTCCTTAATGGTTTTTACACTACTCTAAAAGTGCCCTTTTCTTGTATTCTTTGAAGCAGTCATTTGTATACTGTTATCTTACCTTTAATGAGCAATTTAATCTCACTTTTTTTTTTCTGATTCTTCTGGTTATTCTCAATATTTACAGTTCCATGACTGTCAATTCTCTATCTTTGTGTCACCAGTATCTCTGCTAATATATAAAGAATATAAACACCAGTGATAGTCATTTTTTTCCTCAGAATATTAGACTACCTATTCTGTTAAATGAGTCCTTCCTTTCATCATTATTATCAGTTTTAGGCCTTCCTAGGTGCCTTTTTGTTTGTGGTTTGAACCATTATACCTGAGAGTCAAAATGTTCTTTTGTTGTATATACTCATAACCTCTTCCTGGGACTTTCTCACTATTTTTCTGTGCATGTGGAAAAAGAGAAAAGGAGCTGTTGGGCCTAACTTCTGGAATGTGAATAAACCAAAAATTAAAATATTCTGAAACATTGTATGGCTGTTCTTTAATCACAGATTTGTAGTTACCAACAAACTTTTTTAGGACTTTGAAATGTATAGGAGTATATCTATCTATCTATCTATCTATCTATCTATCTATCTATCTATCTATCTATAGATATGTGTGCATTATCACACATATTCATGAGCTCAATTAGATTAAGAAACTAGTGGGAAATTGGATGGGCCTACATGCTGTCCTATGCCTTTTAGATAAACAAAAAAATCCTATTTTTATTAAGCAACTAAATCTAAATAAAATAAAACGAAGAACAACAAAGAAAAACCCAAACCCAAGAACTGAATTTAGGAACAAAGACTAAAACTCATTAGAGGACACACTAAAAAATATTACATAGATGGAAGGCCCTCTTTTTTACTGTCTAGCTTATTAATTCATTTACTCTCCTCAGAAAATAGAACTACAAACCTCTTTTTTTACCTAATATGTAACATAGACTGGACTGAAGTTTAACTTCCCTTTTAAATGTGATCTTTTGATTCATGTCACCATATGTTCAGAAAAGTAGAATGTGGATGCTATATTCTTCTTCCCAGTCTATGCAGGTAATTAGCCACCAGGTTATCAAACCACTCTCTTTTCCACACACTCATATCTAAAATGTGTGTGTTGGGCAAAAAGAATTTGGCAAGCCCAAATTAAGGACTCTTGGAGGACAGAGTTGCAGAATGATCCAAGTTTATTTTTTGAATCTCATCTGAAAAATTTGAACATCTTTTTTTGGACTATTAGTATTTTTTAATATTTTTAGATTCTGTCTCTTTCTTTGTTTTCTCTTCTTTTTGTCTTTTCCCATCTCAATTGGTGCTAAGAATTATCTAATCATTCTGATCGTGTCTTAATTACAAGATAAATGGGCTTTGTTGTTCAGTAGCTTTTGTAGCTGGTTTAGCAGACAAAGCCTGGAGGATGGGTAAGCAGACCAATCAAGCACAGAAAAGAGAACATCAGGACAGATATCAAGATTTTGTTGCCTTTGACAATAATTAGACAACTACATCACTACAGGCTGAGGGAAGGACCTGAGGGTGTTGACTGACAGTCATCTGAACATGAGCCAGCGTGTGCCCAGGTGGCCAAGAAGGCCAATGGCATCCTGGTCTAATGCTTTTCGGGGACTGCAAAACTGCCTGGGGTTCTGTGGGACCATCTTTTATCCAGTGCCCTGGGTCAGATAGACGCCGCAGAGTAGCAGAATTTCTTTGTCTGTCTATATACCTAGGTATTGCCATCGCAGTGGAAGGCAGAGCAGTCGATGTTAATAAAGCAGGTGGAAGCAAAGAAGAGAGAACGGACTCCTGATAGCATCACCCAGGCTTTTATTGTCTCTTCAGAATACAGGCTATCAGAGAGACCCCGAGGGGGTGGTTACACAGAGTTTTATGGGGAAAGGAAAGGAGTGATAAGAAGGGAAGGGTCCAGGGTCTTCATCAAGTCACAGACTGACATGGGATGGCAGTTTTCTAATGAGTTCTAGGCAAAGACGGAACATATTTGCATTAAACTATTAACGTAACAGAAAGGTAGAAGTTTCTAGTAACTCCTGATGTGTGATGAATATTAAAATAAGAGAGGTGGAACAGAATCTACGATTGACAGGGTTAGAACGTGGCAGAGAGGGAATTTCCCCCAAGCATGCTGCCTCCATCTTCCTCAGATTCACTATCTTGGGAAGGAAAATCTACCCAAGTTATTTCTCCAGTTCTCATGGAGGCAGCTGGTTGGGTCACTGCTACACTGGTCTCTATCAGAAATAGTGTGGCCAGCAGGACCAGGGCAGTGATTGTCCCCTTGTGCTTGGCACTGGTGAAGCCACACCTCAAGTTCTGTGCTCAGTTCTTGGGCCCTCACAACAAGAAGGACATTGAGGTGCTGGAGTGAGTATGGAGAAGCACAACAAAGCTCGTGAAGGGTATAGAGAGTAAGTCTGATGCAGCTGAGGGAGCTGGGGTGGTTAAGCCTGGAGAAAAGGAGGCTCAAGAAAGACTTTATCACTCTCTACAAGCACGCAAAAGAAAGTTGTACTCAGGTGAGAGTTGGCCTCTTCTTCCAGGTAAGAAGTAACAGAACAAGAGGATGTAGCCTCAGGCTGCACCAGGGATGGTTCAGGTTGGTCATCAAGAAGAGTTTCATGGAGAGAGGGGCTGAGCATTGGAACAGACTGCCTAGGGAGGCAGTGGAGTCATCAGCCTTGGAAGTGTTCAAGGAATGACTGGACATGGGTGTCACTACACACTCGGTAGGAGGTGCAGTGCTCCATGCAAATTCTTGTATTCTTGTCAGGCTGAACAGAGACACCAGTCCATGTGCCAGGGTACTTTTATGCTTTTTATTATAAAATTTGCAATGATGCACCTTCCTAGTGGAGTAGTGAGAGTCTGTGCATGCTGGGTAAAAGTTATCTATTAGTCTCTGATTTGTATAATTTTAAACTTTTTTCAGGAATCCCATGTGAACTCCATATAGTCTCATGCAAAATAAGAAAATTTTACTATGAGTGATGAAAAGAATCCAAAGCACCCTTGTAATATGATGGTGTTTCTCTGAACTGTGTCTAGCCAGAAGGTCAATGAACAAATGTGTTTTGCTCTGGAAAATGGTCCTGGGATGAAATTTCACATTACTGATCCTCAAGACTACACCAAACAATTATCTAGTATGGGCCAATCCAGAGGCAAGAAAGCTCATATTCTGAAATTAGCATGGGTGATTAAGTCATCTGGAGTGGCCAGCTGTCGAGATTTACTTCTGGTGTCAGAGCTATGGTAGATACCCAGCAGCCCTTTCTCAAAGATGGCAGGTTTGTTTATCTCCTGGATAAAGCACATATGGATGTGGGATGTAAGCACATAAACACTGAGCTCAGAGAAGGCTGTCTTACAACTAAGAAGGCTTCTTCACCTTAAGTGGGTATCAGTATCAGTTCAGCAGCATATTTCTGGAAAATTTCTTCAGATGACTTTTCAAATTCCATAGAAAATGCACTGTAGGTGTTCAGATACTTTGTCAAGTGCCTGTCTCAATGTTCTTAGCCATTAACTAAAAATGCCAGGCATACAGAAGTGAGCAAAGGCTGTATGGAGACAATTGCTAAGATTTTAAAACCAAGAGGACTGTTACAGTCAATTAATCTTATTTATTTTATGTAATACAGACCACAGAAGCACACTTAGCAACTCTGTTGCTAACTTCTTTTTGATTTTTTTTTTTTAAATAGCTTAATTTTGAAACTAAACTCGATAAAAAAGCCATTGTTTTCCTGGGGAAGTTGTTCTGTTTAGATCTCTCTGAAATGACCTTTATAACTAGTCTAATTTACCTAACTTTGTCTTCAAACCACTGCAACTCATTTTGCCCAATGCCGCAAAGTTTCTCAGCTAGACATTTGTAGATTGTGATGAAGTTATGTCCTTGAAGAAATTCAATACATGGAGCTTTTGCAGCTTCTTCGCATGAGCCATTTTCTTCATTCTTCCTCATTCCAGTTATTATTTTCAAAAGCTTCTAAAATTGTAACATCTTTTCTAAAGTACAAGAACCAGAACTTGTCTTAGTAGTCAAGTAATAGCATCATTAATATCATCTTGTGGTGTAGAAATACTACTTTTCTTCTTGCTGGTGATGAAGCTTAATTTCTGAATCACGTCTGGGTAAATGAATTCTGTTGATTATCTTGGGAACTGTACTGACGCAAGGTTTCACACATGTGGACTTGAAGATACCTATGAGAATGGAAAAGGAGGTACAAAGTGAGAGGCAAAATTGGATATAAGGATTAGAGTGAAAACCTTGGGAAGATCATGCTAGCTGTAGTCAGTGACAGCAGGGAAGGCAGGGTTATAAGTGGCAAATGCCACGGAACTATAAAAGCCGTATGACAAATTGGCAGCTGTGTCCTGTACTATATATTCTTCCTTCATTCTACTTCTTGGAAACAGTAGAGTAAGAAATCAATCTCACTTTCAAGTGCACAGGTAAAGGAGAAAGCAGACCTCTTTATGTTTTTCACAGTCTAGGGAGAGCACAGCTTGGATAAGAACCTAATTTAGATCAGCTCAAATCACACTAGTGTGATCTGATGTTTATTCTGACACAATCTTTCACCCCTTCATCTTGAAAAGTAAAGTGTTAAAGTGTACTTCATTCTACTAAATAATATGTCTTACCTTAATGTGTTTACCTTGCTTACCTCTTTATTTATTTATTGCCACTTTTTCTATTCTGGTATTTTCAGTAATTTTACTCACTCTTCATTTATATTTTATTCTAAACTATCAGTACAGACAGTGAATAACCTTGGGCTGAGATATATTCATGAAATCACAAGAAATTCCAACCATAGTGGCTAATAATTTTTCATCTTTTTTCTTTTTGCAACTTGGTAGTAGAGACAATTATAGTACATGAAATATGGATACCTTCCTTTTATAATAGATCTTTTTTTGAAACCACGTGATGTGAAGCCAAATACCCTACAGAAGTCTGAATATTTTATTCAGCAAATTGACCTTTATCAACTGACCTAGTAATCTCATATAAAACAGTGAAGAGTTTGTATAAGAAGGCTTATTTTCCTTTAAACTGCATTGGCTGACATTAATTTTGAATGTTACTGACTCTTAATTATTTACTGATTACATCCATGCCAGCTTTTTGATAACCGTCTGAGACTGATATCAACCTAGCTGTCCTTTAATTTCCTCTCCTAT
Organism: Pomatostomus ruficeps; assembly: GCA_013400735.1. NCBI lineage: Eukaryota > Metazoa > Chordata > Aves > Passeriformes > Timaliidae > Pomatostomus > Pomatostomus ruficeps. The sequence continues at coordinate 22,079 of VYZT01044879.1, forward strand.
AACCTTTCAAAACACCAGTTCAGCAGTTCAGCTGTTTTGAAACCTTCTATGAGTTTTTCATTGTTTCTGTTTGAAAACATCTCTTTTAAACATCTCACAGACATGTGTGGATAATTCCTTGAGTGTTCTTAGATTCAAGTGTTCTAGTTCTCCATTTAAATAGATATTTGACAACATTAAAATTTTTAGAACCCTTTGTCATAAATCTAATTATCAATATCAAATCTGATATTTATTCTTCTGTCATGTTCCAAGGGGTCCTTTTTTCTATTGTTATTGTTTTCCTGCTGATGTCCAACATAAACATGTATTAAATATTTCTGCCTTTTCTGCATCATGACACATGATTCTGCTATTCCTGTTTAATATCAATATCAGTAAATGTCAGTAGTTGTGGTTCTGATGTACATACATCAGAACAGAAGTGTTAGCGTAGAAACATA
>VYZT01044885.1:0-31040 GCA_013400735.1 Pomatostomus ruficeps
AAATTTGGGTCCTATTTGGATGTCTTTGAGATGTTTCATGCAGACCTGTAAATTTTTCCACTTGCCATTTTGGGAGCATTAGATAGTGAGGCTCTCAGCTGAATGAAAAATGGCTTTACAACTCTTGGTTTGAAACAACAGAATCCATTAGAGACTGTGATATAGAACCTTATTGACCTGCGCGTCTGCAGAGGGCATTGCAAGGTCATTGCTGGTAGGAGTCTTCCAGCTTCTTTTGTTCCCCTGCAAGTAGATGTTCTAAGCCTGAAAGCTGTGTCAGTTTTTACCTAGTCTGGACAAGGAATTGCTTTGCCCACCCATAAAACTTTTAGATACCTTAAAAGAAAATATTCATTTGAAGTCGGGTTCTGTAGTGTCAGGAACTCAGGTTCAAATTCTTATTCTGCACGATTCTTCCATCCTTACTGCTTTCACATGTACTGCCTGTTTTGAGGTGAGTATTTAGACTTCTTTTTAGAGCTCTGTCTGTACAGCACAACTCACTAGATTAAGAGTTTGAACCTGAGTCTGTTACAGACCCCTTTGAGTACTATGAATGACAATATTAACTGTCTCCCCTAAAATGGGGAGATTATAAAAGAAGAAAAATGAGCTAAAATGTTAGTGTTGTTACATATCCCTTTTACAGTATAGGTCAATTATTGGCAGAATTGAGTAAGAGCAAAACTTACACATCTCAAGAAAAACTCTCAGACTTATTTTCAGAACTGTTCTTTGTTGGTGTTCAGACCAACCTCCTTCCTTATATTTCTTAGCGGGAGATCAAGATTCAAATTGGCATAAAAGCTACACACAAAACAAGTTAGAGGTTTCTTCTCCAGTGCTAGCACTGTGGAGACAAATGCATCAACCCATTTACAAGCAGCAATGTAGGAAGCTTCTGCAATGATGGGGACCAAAATAATGCAGAGTAAATTCAGGGTATGGCTTGATGGTAGGGCTAAGGCCTGTAAACCTGGCAGGCTATGGGACTCAAAACCTTATATGCCCAAGATAAGAGGCTTGAGTTCCTAGGCTGCCAGCGTTGTAAGTGAAAAGCAGTCGCTTTCTCCAGAAGGCAATGCATCACTCTGTGCAGCCTGGAAACAGGAGTTATTCAAGTCCAGCGCACAGAAAGGTTCAAGCATGACATCTTGCAACCCATCAGCTGTTCTCGCCCACTCTTGTTTTTCTGCCTTTAAACACTGAGCTATTAACCTGTCAGTTAGGTAGGTACTATTGTAGCTTTTCATCTTGTATATTTATTTCAATAAAGCTTTTATTTAATATATTTTCCACACTTGGATGGTTCTGCTAACACCTTCTCAGAATAATTCCCACTCTGCATTTGTCAAGGCAACTTGTGCTAAAGTAATGCTATGAACAACGAGGCTTATAAATAGCAGAAACTAGAACAGTTATTCAGGCCCATAATATGGTTATAGAAAAAAAAAATGTCCTGTTCTGTGGCCTCAGGAAGTTTTCTAATGTGTCTTTCTAGAAAGAAAAAAATCCCCCCCGTACACCCAGAATTTCTGAATAGCAAGCTGTCATACACACTTCAGAAATATCCACAAAATCTACTTCATGACATACTGCAAGTAGTCAAGTAAAAATGAAGCAACCAGAAACTGACAAATTCTAATAATCAGCGCTGTGTCCTTCCTCAATGAGAAAATATTTTCTTTTTTCTCTCATTAATCTGAATATATTAATGGAAGTGGTCATGCTTTCCAACACAATGTTTAGGAACAGGTCTATCTGCTTAGGAGAACCACAGATGTTGCCTTAGCAGTGAAAATTAGAATGTCTTTCTTGGCCTGTTGTTTTACCCTTATTTCTAGCTAAGATATTTGTGATTTTTTTTTTATTCAGCATTTGTATGATGATTTTGAGATTGACAAGAATGAAACCAGTGAGTGAGGCTGTCAAAGTTTTCTCTTTATGTCCTGCTTCTCAACTATATCTAATATTTGGTCTAGGTTGCCTGTACATCTGATTACCTGGGGATTTTTTCAAAAGAGAGAAAGAGTTTTGCAAACTGTTTGGGAAAACAAAGAAACAAACAAAAAGTAGCAGTTGAATCAAAGCTGTAGTGTTATAGCTCAGAAAATAATGCCAAAGTCATGGTACTGTCAGCAGCATGCTTGGCACTGTACCCCTCCTGAACTTCCTCAACAGACGCCTGTTGCCTGAAACTTTGATGGGAGCAGTCACAACTAAATCGGTGGTGTTATTGGTGTTATTTTCCGATAGATTTTTTGTCCTGAACAAAGCAAAAGACACATTCATTCTGAGATCAGAAAGTACTACAAGCCAAAGAAAGTAAAGTAATGTAGACAATTTTGCTTAGAAAATGATGCATTGTTAAGGTAGGCTAGCAAGGTCTGAATAAACTAAACAAAATTAAACATCATGTTTATATTGTCAGGGTAATTTTTTGTCTGTACTTTAATTCTGCTGAAACAAATATTCTTTTCTTTCTACCATTGTCTGAAACAGTGCCAAAGACCATTTGTGTAGGCATATCTTGCCTAGGGTCATTTTCAGACACATGCACACTGTGATGGTAACGTGGCTGGGTGTGCTTGGTCCCCATAGCAGGAGCTCCATTCTCTGGGTGACTGCACTGAACCTTCTGCCTCTGTGTTGATGTGGGCTGCAGGAATCTCATGTGCTGCCTTTTCTTGATAGGCATGCACACAGTGAGTGTGGCCACTGGTAGCGGCAGTGAACCCTGACATGAGTCAGGTTTTCAGTATGCAGAATTCAGAGCAGAAATGGTTGCAATGCAGTCACAGCAGCTACTTGGGCAGCTGTCTTGCTGAATGAGGTCTCTAGGGAGGAGATGGTAGGACTAGTCTACTGTGCACTTTCCAGCAGCATCACCTCATGTTTTACAAGCTCTGCTTCTTGTTTGCCAGTGCTTTTGTGGATGGGTACGAAATCTCACAAATTATTTTCAAGAGAGAGCCCTGAAATGCAACAGGTATGCAAAGGGTGTCTGCGTACATGTCACAAATGAGGCTGACCAACTACAACTCAGCAGCAGGGGAAAGGTGAACATTTTAGAGACTTTCAAAGGTCAGGAACTGCTGATTCTGGATGGACAGTGCTAGAAACCTTGTATGTGTTTTCAGATGTCTTGTCCAGATTATGGAAACCCATTTTAGGCTCACAAACATGTACTTGGATAGGAGAATTAAAATGCTTTGCTTCTGCCAAAGGCGCTGAATGTCTTCTGTGGAGATCAGTTCAATTTGTCCTTCCTTGGTAACACAGAGCACATTTAGTTCAGGTTCTTAATGGGTGGGTGTCTTTAACCATTCAGATCAGTCTGTATTACTCACTTTCCCTGGGCCACCTGCACTAAACATGACATTGAACTGATCCAACACTGAGCAGTCTCCCCAGCAATTGAATATCCTGAGCTGGAAGGAGCCCTCTAGGATAATCAAAGAGACAGGTTCAAGCTGTGCAGGGGGAGGTTCAGGTTGGACATCAGGAGGAATTTTTCACTGAAAGGGTTGTCAAGCATTGAGACAGGCTGCCTAGGGAAGTGGTGGAGTCTCCATCCCTAGAAGTATTCAAGAAATGAGTGGATGTGGCACGTACTGCCATGGTTTTGTTGGCATGGTGGTATTTGGTCAAAGGTTGGACTCGATGATCTTGGAGGTCTTTTCCTACCTTTATGATTCTATTATGAAATTAATGGTTTATGTTTCAAAAAAAGCAGTTTCTCATTAAGTGTGTTAGAATTAGGATTCTGCAACTTTCCTCTTTCAATAGAAAACAGAACTATGTTGCCTTGTGATTACAAAAATGGGAAAATTTTGTAAATACAGGGTTCCACTTATTCATTGATTTGTAAGCAGTGTCTCTCTTCATTGTCCTTAAAGTCTTTCATAGATCTCACTGTCATTTAATTAGCTGCTTTCTCTCTTGTAGTTATAATTAGTGAAATATATAAATATTACTTCATTATTTCCTGTTAGTTACTTCCCAATATGCTGAGTATATGAGAAGTAGCTGAGTGAAGAGATGAGTAAGATTTAAAAACCTGAAAGAACAATTAGAGGTGGATAAAGTGAGTTTGAAATTGTTTGTTTTGCTCCAGATAATCTGCAGAATGATAATCCTCTGGTTTTGTATTATTTATTACTTCTCATACAGTAAAAACTGTGATGTTTACTATTCTTTCGAACAAGATTTATAGAGATGAATGATGAGACATGCTGTACGCAGAATACCATCTTCACTATTTATTGGACTGACAAATTAAAGGAAACTTAAATAAGATGGTGATTTTTCAGCAAGGGTAGGTGCTAAATTTAAAAGGAAGGAACAATATCTAGTCCCATGCCGTTTAGACCACAGGGATTAATTATACTGAAAATCAACACACATGTAGGAAAGAATCAGCTTTCTTTTGGCTCCTAACAGCTTGTCTATGTGATGTAAAATGCGACAATGTCAGCTTTGCTGTCACTGGGGGCATCTAGCAAGGAAATAAGAGACTCTGTAAGCAGGCAACAAAGACAACCTGACATTCGCCCTTTACTGAGGAGTACTGCTTCTCTTTAATTTTTGCATAACAACAGAAACCCAGATGAATAATGATCCAGGAAATCACAGGTTATGCAGTACAGAAAATAAAGCAATCTCCTTCTATCTCTGTAGGTCTTTGGGGTGCCCTGTTGTGCACACACCCATCCCCTGGTCAACACCTCTAATGAGTGCATCCATCCATGCAAGGCATTTGATAGAAAAGAACTTCAAGATCATTTTCCATGCCATTCCCCTTGAAATAATTCTCTGCCAGTGTGATTCCCCAGGGCTAAGCAGAAACATATAGCAATTAGTCCCAGAAGTGGCTTGAGAGACAGTATGGATTGACGGAAAATCCCTGGATGATACTGAGCCAAGGTGGCCACATCAGTGACCTTCAGGAGAGGATTTCAGGGCAGGCATCACACACACCCAAGTCCTCAGCCCTATTTAACAGTGTGACATTAGGTTTTTCTCTCGAAACCAGTGTCACCTGGTGATTCCTGGGATGAACCTTCATGCTTACTCCTACCTGAGAGTGAACAGAATATGCACTGCTACCACATCTCCAAGTTCCCCTTTCTCTCTAAAGAGACAGTCACTGAGGGATTTCAAGATCCTCATATACAGCCTTGAGGAAAGTCAAAGTAATAGGAGCCAAATAACAGCATATCCCTAGCATAGGTTGTTGTTTTGACAATCAACAGTTTTATTTATGACAAAGTTTTGTTCTCATTTTATAGTGCTACTTTGTCGCTACTTTAACCCTTAACAAAAAGCTTCATCATTCTTCAGAATATCTGGGTTTTCCAGAGGTGCTATTCCAGCTGACTGTGAAGGGATACGCAGCCAGGGAGTGAGAGTTTGTGAAAAGTAGCAATGGCAGAGATATATTTATGATCTACCTGGGTCATCTGTAGTTTTTAGATGGAGTCATTATGTGACTAAGTAATATCTGCCATGTTCAGTCCTTCCAGTTGGTGTAAACTTTGGTTATCTCAGAACCTTGCATCACGTGGCAAGAAATCTGTCCATAGTCCTACTGTAAGAAAACATCTCTGGTTGGTTGGTTTTAATAAATTTGGGGTTTAGAGGAAGGCAGCCGGTACTGGGACTTTAGCTACCTTGCTCATTCTTTGTACATTTCATCATTGTTTTCCCAAATACCAGGGACACCGTTTTCCAAGAATGGCCAATTCATGTTATTGGTCAGTATCAGTTGACAGGTGTTAACGCAAGAGTTCCTCATCCATCTCCAATTTCATCCTGGGGCACAAGTGGCTGTGGTCTGCCAGACATCTACATTGTGCTAGTGACCACCGTGCTTCACCGTGCAATCTATGGAGAGAAAGGGGCTGGCCAGGAGTTCACCTCAACCTGGGCAGGCACCTGAATTAGGAGGACCTTCACTAAAAGCCATGCTCTAAAAGCAGCCACAGTGAGCTGTCTCTGACAGAGACTTAGGTTGTAGGCATATAAAATCAGATCAAATTATTCCATCCTAGAGTTCTACAGTTCAATGTTGCCTCAAACTTCTGAGCTACTTGAATTTAATTTAAAAAAACCCTATGGGCTTGGCTAAATCCTTTGTATTGTACTTTCTGTCCCTGAAGTAGCTCATCCCACACCAGTGTTTCTTGTGAAGCCCCAGACGGATTTTTCTTTGACTGACTTTACCTTGTTTAACCCAAGTCAGATATGCAGCATGTATTTTTCCAAATCACTACACAAGCATAAGTATTTGCTATAAAATAAGATTTATTTTTCATACCTTAAGTTTAAGGTCTTTCTGTTGCTGGGGTCAGTTATCTATTTTTTTTTTTTTCTTAACTAGAGATAAGCAACAACTGTGAACACTGGAAAGCTTATTCCCAATACTTATACTGAGGTCTGGGCACTTGCTGAAATGGATTCAGACTTCTTACTGAAGGATCAAGCTTTAAAGCTCAGACAAGTTGTCCATTTGCTATTATTTTTTTAGACTGGAGTATTTTCTTATTTTGTTCGAGATGGAAAAATCTGTGTCCTTATAGGAAGACCAGCTTTTGGTACCAGACAAAATCAGGAAATGCAGAGACAAGTAAAGCTAAAATAAAACCACCAGTGCCATTGTTACTGATTGGTATCCTTGTTAGCAAGCTCAGCAGAGATGCCAGAAAAGTAATGTATATATGTGAAGACACAGTAGTAGACTTGAGCCCATAATTTACAATGAATAATTTATTCAATTAATTTAGCCTGTTTTTCTTCTCAGCAAAACAGATTACAAACTTCTTAAATATATTCATTATTCAGAAGTGTTCAATAAAAATACTTATTGTTTTCACTGTATAGACTGATTACAAATATTGTAGTACTGAACTGGGTTGTTAAGTTCGATGGAAGAACTTGAAGTAGCACACTCTCTTTCACTTTCTTTTCTTCTCCCATTAATTGGATGGACAAGTGAGCATTTAGGGCTCACACACCTGCAGGTGGGAATTTAAAATTTTCTGTATTCAACATGCACAATTTTAAAGTTACTTTCTAAGAAGGCTTTTACTTTTTTTTTTCACCAAGAAGGGTCAAAAACAGTGGAGACTTGGCCCCTCGATATTAAAGGTAGCTCTGGTCTAGTGATATGAGTATTGCAGAAGCACATCCTTTAGAAGAACACAAAATATGTAGACTTTATTTTACTTATAAGAGTAAGTATGTGACTGTCTTTGGGGGGACAGCTGCCTGTGCTGGAATTATTTATGGAGTGTGTTCATTGTGACTATCAAACCAGGCATTTTTTTTCACTCTCCTCAGGCTTCCCCTTTTCCTGTTCTCTTTAAGTTTATAAATATTTTGGAGTTATTTTAAGGTTTGTTTGAAACTTAAGGTTGCTGGTTTAGCAAATTAGCTTCTGCCACACCCTAGCAAAAGCCTGCAGTTTCCATAAAAGAAAAATGCCATGAGGAAAGATGAAAAAAGAGAAAACAAAAAAGTTGCAGTTTTTTGTCCTACAATTCTCAGCCACAGATGAATTTCACACTGCGGCATGTGTTGCACTGGAGTTGCAGTTGCACACTTGTAAAAATAGACAACAGCTACTGATGGAAGAATGAGCCCTCTGAGGAGTGGTGTAGCAGAGCGTGAGGCCCTGGGCACTCAGCTTCCCCCTTGAACAGCTGCTCCAGCTGCACCCACAGCTTTTTCAGATATGGAACCCCAGTGAATAGGAAGGGCTCTCTGGCAGGATTTGAGCAGAGCCCAAACTCTCACAACCCACGTGCCTTCCCAAAGAAAGATTCCTCTCCTCCTGCTGTGCTTCCAGCTCTGCTGTGGGAGCAGTGGAAGCCCAGCTGGGCGGAGAAGCCATGCTCTGCTATATCCATCCTGCTCCCAGCTACACCGATTAGCAACAATATCAGGCTCCTGATACCCCACCGATACAGCATCATTCTGCAGCCCAGCAGGCAGGCAGAATTTGCAGCCATGGCAATATTGACAGCTGGGTCATTGCACACAAGCCCGACATTCTGTTAGTGTTTACCGTGATTATTAAGCAAATTCTTTTTTACTGTAGTGGTGCCTCTGTGTGTGTGTGGCGTGCTGTCTTCCAAAGCAGGAATGTTCTTCACAACAGTGAATATCAAGTTGGTATTGCAAAGTGATCTTGGAAGGATTTGTTGGATTTTTCTCACTCAGTCATTAGGGTTTGCACAAACCAATTCTTTTACAGGCTACACTTGGCCAGACAAGAAACTGAAATTAATACTGTGACCTGTGTTTAGTAAAAGCAATTGGAAATTCAAAGCTTGGCTCTGTACAAGGAACGGCGTGCAGGCAATGCAACAGACAGGTGATGAATCTCACTGAATATTAGTGAATAATGAATACGTTTTTAGGAGACTCATGGCCTCTTAGTGGACATCAACAAGAATCACAAGATGTTCCTGAGAACATTTTGCATGTATGTGCCTAGAACTAAAAGCAGATCTTGACTTAAATAATGAGATCTTCAAACAGATTAATTCTTATTTGCTGGGAGCTCTGCAAAGAAAAGATTACCTTTCTGTCTCTCACCCTGTAGTTTTTTAAGTGAATGTCAGCCTGAAAATCTGTAAAATAATGGACAGTCACCCTATTCAGATATACGACGATCTTCAAATGTAGCACCTTTGGTAAAGGAAGAGATCAAATGTAAGAACAAAGAGAAGGGACCATGAGGCAAAGGCTACCAGTAGTCCCATCAGACTCTGAAAATCCAAATTTTATTAAAAAGAAGAAAATAATAAAATATAAATAAGGCAATGCAAATGAACTTATAAGAATTACTTGGAACCTCTAAGACAGCTAAAGAGAATTCTTGAATAGTCTCTGTTGGGTGCAGGACTACTTAAAGATATTCTGCCCAAGGAAAGCTTGTCTTTATTTTCTTTTTTCCTTTTTTTCCCCCCTTTCTTTCCTTTTCATAGTCTTTAAGAATGATCTGAGTACCTTAAAACATGATTATAATAGACATATTTTCTGAACAGTAATTCATGAGACTTCTCTTTTGGTGCTGTAATTTTATGTGGGCTGAATTTTTGGTCAAAAAGCATGGTTGCTTTTGGAAGGCAAACAGCCATCAGACCAGCAGACCTTGCTTCAGACATGGAAGAATCACAACTTCTGCCTTTCCTTCCCTTTACCTTCCCATCTTTGATTCAGGATTGAAAAATATCAGACCATGAAGGACTGGTACCATGTTCAGCTTAATATTTTTATAATCTTTCTCTCATGTGATGTAGGTATCTTCATTCAGCAGAGCCAGGGAAGACTGAATCCCACCTGGTTCCATGTGAGTTTACAACAGATAGAAGGAGCAAAGACTTATGCAACTGCACAAAATAGTATATCACTTTACCTGTAGGTGTCATGGTTTTACATGTGACATTTTGGGACTGTCAGTCCAGAAATACAATATCTAATTGGAAGAATTCCAATAATGCCTGATCACTGCACTACTTTTGCCAATACCTAGTTCACCTGGGCAGTGTGCTGCAATTAAAACAGTCCTGTACTCTGCCAAATGAATGTAAGTGTCCACAGCATGAGGTGGGTAGTAAATAAAGGGTTCTTTATCTTTGAGGAAATTACTTCCATTACAAAAAGTGAAGTAGCTAGCACAAGGATCTTCTAACACTCTGGAAGTATAATATTCTCCTAGGAAATTAGTGCAAAAGAACCCATTTGCTGAAAATTTCTTTTCTTCTTATTACCATCCCCATGTTCACAGGCTTGAGCCAAAGCCCATTGAAATCCATCCAAGGGTAGAATGGGAATGCTAGGGATATTTCCAAGTTCACATGAGACATCTTTTTTATCTTTCTTCTTTATTTGCAGTTCATGAGTTTTCTGTGACTCTCAGTTAAGTTTTTAAAATAGTGGACTCTGATTGAAGAAAAAAGATGCAACAGTTTGGGGGGTGGGCACCCTGTGAAGTCTGAGGGAGTTTTGGAGCTTGGACATTTGATGAGTCCGTACCCAGTAAACCACTTTATTGTGGATGTTTATTTTTTCCAAAGTCTTGACTTGCAATTAATAATATTTTTCACAAATTACTTATATATGTATATAAAAAAATTCTATTCGCTTATTCTCTTCCTTGCTTGTTTGCATATTCCTATTTGTTCTACGAGGAATTCAGAGCATTCACACTGCAAGTCATGCAGCTCAAAATTCTCAGGAATTAGTATAATCAGTAATGGATGTTTGAACAGATTCTTTGTTGCTCCATTTCCTGTGCTCAAATATATTTACAAGAAACATCTATCTTTGCTTCAGTCTTCTCGTTACAGCTTCCTTGCCAGTCACACGTACATATGTAACAAAAATGTCTTTTTCACGTCCCCTGAGTGGTACCATATGCTGACAAAATCATATTAAATTCACAAGTCAGATTTCATTGGCTATTTGCCCTTCAATTTAAAAGAGACTTGTTAATAAATACTCCTCAACACCACTACTTTCAATCTGCTTCCCCTCTCTCAAAGCAGCCTCAGATCAACTGTTTCCAACAATTTTGTGATTCTTTAGTTAATTACCAGGCGAAATCTCACAGATTGATGAGATCTCTTTTCTCAGGCATGTTTTTCTTCTTTTTGTTTGCCCCACTTGCTTTCCACTGTGAACAGCCTGCATTCACTCTTTGCAGTCCAGATTCTGCTGCTCTCTTAGGAGCTTTAAGGCACAAGTGCCCAGAGCTGGGGAGGCTTGACATTTAAAAGGTCTTGACATCATTCAGGGGGTTTCCCCCGGTGTCGGACAAGTGCAAGTGTGCTGGATAATGGGGCCATTGTACCCTGCTGGTTCTGCGTCAGCTCTGGTTCGCGTTACTGCAGCCCCCTCCTGACAGCTCGGCTGAAAAGGGCATGAGTTCAGACCAGGTTTTATTAAGGCTGAGGCCTGCTATGATTTAATAGAGAATAGAAACCTTCATCAATAGGACACAGATGGGTGGTCTGAAGCAGAAGTTCTGCTTCGAGTGAAGCAGCCCAGGTCCCAGGTCCTAGCTGCGTGCAGGTTGCTTGTGCAATGGATCCTTTCCTCAGTTGTTCCTCAGGAGTTTTTTCAGTCACATATTCCCATGGACTGATCACACAGAGGAGGCTGCAGCTACAGCTGGCTCTGTCGTCTCTTCCTCTGTCCTTCTAAACCCCTCCCTTGCACACTAGTTTGCCTTCACTTCCTATCTGTGACGGCTTTCTTTGTCTCCTCATCCAGCTTTGCATGCTGCCCCTCCTGGCTGGAACAGCTTCTCCCTTCACCCATGCCAAATTCCTTTCCTCCTCACAAATGTCTGAAGATGTGGCTGCTCAGTGCAGCATTCCTCTCAAGTGCCATTAGTGCCATGCCTGCCTGTGTCAGGCAGGATAGCTTGCACTGGCCTTGCCAATTTGGTAGGGAGGGAAAACATTTCTTTATTTTGGCCCACAAAAAGATCCTTATATCTTAATACACAGAGCATTCATAAATCTTTTTCTCTTAACTCGGCACATGATTTTAGAGTGCTACTTAGATTACTGAAGTTGTGATTAAGAAGCCCAGATTCTGTCCCTAACACATGAAAGAACAATGACTGCACCCTATAGGAAAACTTCAAGCATCTCACACCGAAATAAAATCTGTTATATCCTGAAGTGCTATGAAGCAGAATAGCTAGTGTTAGCTGTGGCAGCCAGACAGGCTTGGAAAGATCCCTTTCCAGCCTCCTTATTTTAGGACTTCTTGATTTGTCATTTTCACAATTAAACACTCATCATATTCTTCAATCCCAGCCCTGATGCTTGCTAAGAACCATCAGAGCAATCTGTTATGAGAAACAGAGTATGGAAAAGTAACTGATATTTATGGTGTTGGATGCACATTAGTCACCTGCCATTGAGTACTTTGTTCACAACTTTGGCACTACAAAGCATGCCATGACATCTGGAGATGCATCAGCTCAGAACTGAAATCAGTAGGCTAAGAGAATACAAAGTGAAGACCTAAACCTAGGCTCAGAGAAATCAAAGCTTCTGCATCTTCAGTAGCAGCATGACATTCAGTTGCTTCTATTGCCACCTATGACAGAAACAGTGCAAAGAGCCACATTACAAGACAAACAGAGGGGAAACATAAAGAGTAAGTCCTGTAGTGAATTTGCATGTGTTGCTTTACCAAAAAGAAAAAAATATATGTATATATACCTGTGCCACTTGTTTGTGTCTACCACTTTTTTGAAGCCATTTTCCATACTTTTTGTGACTGATTATAACCATGATGAAGGTATGGGTGGGGTTGACAGGTGTAAAGGTGCAGCGGTAATGCACTACAGGTGCTAAAATATGATGTCACGGGAGATTGGCTAAAAGAGGCTTGCAGCTGATGTTGTTCTGGAGGTTGGGTCTATGAGCTGCTGAAAATTTGAGCTAAGAGATGAACATTCCCAGGGTTCACCAATTTGACCTGAGGATTCTAATCAAATCATCAGCTTGGTGTTTATGCAGTTTGTGCCTTTGCTCTTTCTGCAGCTTGTGTTGGGGAATGAGAGAGGAAGTGAGAAACAACAGCATCAGAAGGCCTGAAAAATGCATTAGTAAATTTCATGTTTCCTTGACAGCAAGACCTTTTGCAATTTAGGAAACCAAAGTTAGCATACATCCTTTTGCAGGGATTTGTTGTGCATGCCAGGATGTTCTCCAAAGGCTAGCACACCGTGTGGGGGCAGGCCGGGCTGGATAACATCCAGCAGTTTCCCCCTCCTCTCCTCCCACAGCTGGAGCTGGAGGCAGGCTGTGCAGCAGGTGCGCTACACTGCATCTCAGTTGAATCAGGCTGCTTTCCTTCTTAATGAATCTTGTTAGTGGAGTGGTTTATTTTACTTTATCTTTTCATAAGGAGGAACACTTGACTTCTTATTATGAAGCAACATGTCATTAATCCATCTGATTTCTGGAACCTGCTCAGTAAAATAAAAATACTTGGGAAGAGTTAGAGTAACAGAGTACAGCCTGGTGTTGGAATGCATGCACACACATACAAAAGCCTTTATAACCCAGCTGCACAGACTGACAGGCATCTGAGCTACAGGTGTCCATTTTCCTCAGACTGATTTATCAGGTGTACAGTGTAAGGAGTTTTATTTTCATGGTAGTGCACCAACCCAAGGTGTACTATTACTTTATATCACACTATACTTAGACTCTGTCACCTAAGAATCACTGAGCATGTTTAAATAATAATTAAATTTTGCAGCACCTTTTGTGAGGTTGGATTATTTTTTGTGGTGTAATTTTCCTATTTTAACAAATACGTATGCTGAGATTAAGGAGTTTGCTGGAGGTCATGTAAAGAATCACTGACAGGAGAAAAGACAAAACATTTGTCCTTGAATCCTTTCTGTAACTATTACGTATTTCCCAGCTGCAGTTTAAGCAGCCTGGAGAGATTCAGGAATGACAAGTTATGTAGTAATCTAAAAAACACAGAAGGCAAGAAAAGTCCTGCCTGCCAAAGGTCCCTTTCTTGCCGTTCTTCTAAACTTGAAGCTAAATCCATTAAGTTTAATTAATTAATTAAAGGAGTTTAGCTAAATTAATTCCTAAACTAAATATTGATTTCAGAATTTTAAAGTCAACTTGAGGGTAATTTTAACTTGATTCATGTCTACTTTTGTACAAATATTGGCTGCAATGCTATTATGCAAAACTGTGTAACTATTCCAGAAGTGATTCTAGATGACCCTATTACAACTGCAGATTTTGAAACATTTCTGTAAAATACTGTAATTCTGGGGACAAAGCTTTCTCTCTTTCATTAGGCAAAATTCCTATTGGCTTTAATAGGAATTTTAACTGAGTAAAGACTAGTGAAGATCACAAGATATTGTGGTCTTTGTTATAGGTAAAAGATTTTTTTATCAGTGACAATGATACTCATCACCTTTGGGTTCTTTTTTTTCTTTTTCTTTCTTTTATTTTTTTATTCTTTTAGTTGAAATTGATAGAAATGCCTGAGCCAGCTTCTCCTGCAGACTTAGTTACTCCCAGAGATAAATGAATTATCTAAGAGAAAAAAGAAAAGCAAAAGAACTTAATTCATTTGGGTTTTATTCTCAAAATCTGCAGTATTATACTATGTCATCATTGATATAATTGAAAACCTAAAAAACAACAAACGAACCCCTGTAAGTCCAAACCCTTCTGGTATTCAAATACTAGAATTAATCAGGCCCCTGTAAAAGAAATTTATTCTTTAAATGCAAGTGTTCCATTCCACCAAAAGCAGAAATCTTTTCATCCATTTCAGTATTGTTTTTCTTAGCATGAAGATCTCTGTCATCTAGAGGACAAAGTATCCAAAAGCTTATGGAACATAGCCAGGAATTTCCATTGCTAGTGTTCTTGAAAGTAGACCTAGTCCTGCGAGGGTCTGAGTGCCCATGGTCTCCTAGTCAGGCAAGGAGTTTTATTAAGCACATTTCTCCACTCCCACGGGTTCTTAGTCAACTGATTCCCTTCTGCTTGTGAAGAAATAAAACTACCTTAGCCTGTGGGTCAAGTGTGATGCTGGCCAGCCTCTGTGGTATTGCTTTTCTGTCTGGTTGTGGAAAGCAGGCTAGACATTGCCGAGATGTTCCCTAAAATACCATATCTCCAAAGAAATCACGGTGTTTTTCTCCACCAGGAACTAAATACTTGCAGCATTGCTCAACAGAAGGAAAACAAACTTGCATGAATAGCATGACACACAGCCTGTATTTTCATGAAATTAAGATTACAAGGTAGTTTATCACTAGTTTCATCAAGAGCAACTGCTCTTCTTTTCTCTTATCTTTGATATTCAAATAAACAGTTCAGGCACCAGAAATCTGCCTTATTGTAAAAATTGACCAATGCCTATTCATCCTGAAGTTTATGCTCTTTTTCAGGTACCTCTACAGATAAACTGTGCAAGTAATTTGTAAGTGAAACTACTTCTAAAGTATATGATTATGAATGTTAAGCTGAACAAAATGGTATGTGTGTTTTTGGAGAGCATATACTCTTGCAGACCCAAAACACACGGTGTTTTAGCTGCACACACCACACTTTCTCTGCTCAGAGCACCTTCTCAGCTCCCATTATGTAGCTACATATCACAGATGCTTACATCCAAAGGCTCTGCACAATTATTAGAGCGTATATGTATTGCCTGAGCATTTCCATGTTCGATGAGTGATAAGCAAACAGGCTTGATTTTCTCAAAGGTGTCAGAATCACAAAAATTATTCTCCCTAGTCCACTGGGTATCCATTCTCTGAGTTTAAAAAGTAAGAAATATCAATAATAGAGAAAAGAGTTAGGTTGTGGCACAGCAGCCTTCCAAGCAGTTATGACAAACCAGCATTCGTCACTGCTTGGGAAGTTAAACAGAATTGTGCATTGTTCTAAAGCAGCTGGGGAGAGCCTCCCCAGGGTGTCTCTTACAATAGTATTTTAAGGAGGTATAATGCAATCTAATATCACTTTCATTTAAATTAGCCTAAAAGGCAAAAGCATGTACTGGCTAATTTTTCGGAGCTGCAGCTGAAAAGTAAACATTTCCAAGGTGAAGGAAAAATGGCAGCTTTTGGGGGACAGTGCTTTTGTAAAGAAGAAATCTTGAGGCCGAATATTTCTTCATTATAAACTAGAAGCAAAATAATCTTGAATTACTCACTTTAAATAACTGATTTATTGTTACAGCATATTAATTTTGAAGTCATTGTTCATTATCTTATTGTAGGAAGTGAATGGTAAGCACTTCAGTGCAGTGCTGCCACATGGAAAAGAAATAATGCTTTACCTCTGAGACATCTTGGCCTAAAAGCTCGTGCATGTTTCCATCATGCTCCTGGGTAGAATTCAGTTTGAAGGGTAAACATGACTTTCACTCAGATTATTTTGGGACCCAGCTCTGGGCTTGAGCTTTACAGAGGATGGGAGCACAGTACACTGTGCTTGCTGGGCCAGGTCCTATCAGGAATCTCAGATAAGGCATTTTGTGGGATTTCACGCAAATCTGTGTGAATTCCAGAAGTTTTAGTGTATATATATATATATACACACAAAGTATATACATATATTGCATATGTTGTGTTTAAGAAGTGACTTTTGGAAATCAAAACATTCCTTGAAATAAACTGCGTCCCTTTTGTCTCTATCCTTCAGATGCAGCAGGATGCAAAACAGTTGCTATAGAGACTCTTTATTTAAAATGAAGGGATGGGGGGGAAAAGCGACATAAAACCTGAAAGCTGATGGGCAATTTTTAGGTAACAGGGGCTCAGTGGCAATCCACTAAACAGCTCAAAATAAATGAGGAGGCCACTAACCTTCCTACATGTTGTGAAGCTTTCATCCTTCCTACCTGTGTTGAGAGGACGTCCTGTGGCTCTGACTTGCAGGATTGAGAACTACACATCTGATGAACGGTAGCAGGGGAAGAAAGAACAAGTACTTCCCCAGAACTTCAATCATGGCTTAGACCAGTGAGGATGCTGATCATTTTGTTGTTGCTTGAAAATATAACATATTTTCTGTCTTGCCAGGAAAAGGGGTAAAGGTCTTCAGTGCCTTTTGCAAAATGATGACTGCAGGATGGAATTTCCTGCATCTCTAGCATTTGAATTCCCTTCTTAGCTAACATTATTGGAAAGATACAGACACTTGAACTCTTGATATTTTCTGTGAGTCTGCCTTTGCTTCAGTACAAATTGGAACTAATCCAAAGTCTTTCCAAGTTGATACAGAGCATCCCCATAACAGCTTCAGTGGACTTTAGAGCAAGGTATATATATGTCTTAGACCTTTAGCATGCATTAGGTATTACTTTTCTCCTTAACATCCAGTGTTCATTAGTGAATCCTGGTTAGTTTTATTTCTCTTTTAAAGGTATATTCAGGAGCCATTTCCCCATTTTGAATGAAAGAGCAGCTGATCCATATTCATATTTAAATTTACAATATTCTTATGAATTAGGTTATGTCTTGAGGATTCTTTGATTTCTACCTCCCTCTTTTTCCAGGCTCCTACAGGATGCTCATCAACTTCTAACTTGATAATTATACCTTGAATTATTCCCAACCAAGCTTTTAGCGACAAAAGCAATTAGTATGATCAACATTGCAAAGGAACTTTCCTTTCTTCTCCCCTTTGCATATTTCATTGTTGTAATTCTAAGGATTTGTATTTGCTACACTGAAAATTCTTTGGTGTGACAAGAATCATGTATATAAGGAAGAAGAGAAAATTCTTGTCAAGGAGGGAGGGAGGAAGTACTTCAGGAATTGTTCTCTAATTATATCTGTTGCAGTGAATTACTTAATATTGATTTCTGTCTTCAGAACTGCATATTTACAGACTGGCATACAAAGGCATAAGGCTCATTTATACATCAGTTATGTTTTCTCTCAATAATAGGAACAGCATTATTATTGACTTGATGATTTTTGCTTTCAAGGGCTTTTATTCTTCTCATTGCTTAGCTGCCATTCATTGGTTTCCTGCTGGTCCCTGATGTGAAAAAAAGATAGAAGAGAAAATGCTAATTTGAGACCAATTTGGTATCCAAAGCAGCCTAGCAGTACTCCCTTTAATAACGCATGGGTATTATGGGTTGAATATTTCATATCATAGGTCTGGATAGTACAGATTAATGATCCCTATTTTTCAGTGTTTCAGAGCACCATCGTCTGAGATAACATTTTGTAGTAAGTGATGTTTAGACTGTATATAGGTACTTGTCATCCTGGTATTGGCACCTGGATTTTAGGGAAAATCTGCATGCAGTTATTTTTTCTCAGGTAAAGATGATAATTTGCTTTTCAAACACAAGACAGGCAGCTGTATTAGAAAGGCATTTTGGGAGGATGTTTGCAGTGAAAGCAAGGAATGTTTTGGAGCCACTGTTCAAGGCACAATGTACTAACAGAGCGATACCTCTTACAGAGTAAGTTTCTTATTCAAGAAGATGAACAGAAGCTGGGCACCTAAAACAGAAAAAGAAAAGTGTTTAGATCACTGAAAGACTGAAGAGTTGTCTTATGGGGCAAAAAGGCTAATAGAATAAAGTCTAGAAGGATCTGGTTGCTCTTTATCATCATGAAGCAAAGTGCAAGCGACCAAAGGAAAAAGACTGCAGACAGAGGACAAGGTGGCATCATTTGGCTGCGAATTATGGTTTAGGCTTAGAATCAGGTTTCTATCCAGTGTAGGAAATAGAGCACTGGAAGCTGAGGCCTGAATGCATGTATGCGAGATCTCAGTAAGTGTCATGAAGGGTTATGTGATCTGGCTGACTGCAGTGGAGAGGAGGCCAGCCTCAGGAAAAGGCACCATGGATCCTCTAGAGCTGTTTGCCAAACACTTAGTAACTGCAATTGCCATGAAAAACATTATCACATAAGCTTTGACTTTGGCTAATGTTAGCTCTGTTTCATATCACTGTGAAGAGCAGACACAGGAAAGCATCTTGGGCAGGATTCTCTCCAAAGGCCCAGTGATAACAATAACAGCAGAACCAAAGAAGCCTGCACAGACCCCTTTCAATCAGCGTGTCTGTATGCACTTGTGTCTCTCCAGTTTATGTATGTCTATACACAGACCTATTTAAGTCATTAAACATCTAGATGGGCCGACATTAAGTTGCTGTGACTTTTACCATGCTAGATGTGTTTTATTTTCTACCAAACTATCCATAGTTTAATTGTTTTGTTTCCCATGCTGCCTTGTAGCTATACTGCTAATGAAATAATATTTTCATTTTCTCTGTTAAAACATTCTTTCTCTACCTCTTGAATTATGGCTATGACATGCAAAGAGGCAAATCCTTGTTTCATTTTCAGAATTTAATGCAAACCCAGCGTTGCAAAAAATATACAGTCAGGTAGTCCACAGCCTTGGGTGCCTGAAAAGCAAAATAAACTGAAGTAGATTTTTTTCTTAGGTCTTTATTGGTCTTGTTTCTTTCATGCATAAAGAGCTTACCACATTCATTCATGCTTTTGTCACCTCCAGACTTGTTAATGCAACCTTGTGGTTACATAAGACAACCACTGTGAAATTTCATCTGGTTTTAAATGCATATAAATATTTCACATGTGGAGCATATTAAACTGATGTTTCAGGAGTTTTGCCGGCTTAGGAATTTTTTTCTTGCATTTATTCATTTGTTCCTTTTCATGGGTATTTTTGGTTGGTAGTTTTCATCCGGAAAAATGGCTGAAAGTACTTATTTGATTCACCTCTAATTTTCTGGGGAAAAAGACCTCCAGAAATAACCAAACCTTTTCTTTCTTCCTGTACTCTGAAATCTCCAGTCATAGACACGTTTTGAAGGATCTCATGTTCTTCCCATCTTTTTTCTCTCTCTCTCTGCTGCCTTTTCCTCATCCATCAATAGATATGAAAGCCCTTATAAAATTTTTCGACAATCTCAAAGCTTAAGACTCCTTCACAAAACATTCTGCCAACTAGCTGTAAGTTGTGCTAGGCTTTCCAGATCACAGTGGATAGAGATTGCCAAAGGATGTTGCAGTGTGCTCTGGCCAGTTTCAGTTTACCTCATGGCCAGGCTCTGCTATCTCCCCCCTCCCCCCTCGGTATCCTTTTTCTCCCTACTGGAGGGCTCTGTATTGCGCGATCCTATACAAAGCCCGACAAATTCCAACCTAGCTCTCTTATCTTATAGGATGTTTGTACCCCCACCCCCCGCCCCCTCATGTTAGTATTTATGTAACTGTAACACACCGTGCCAGCGCTTCCCCCAGCACAACCCCAGTGCTGAAGAAACCATCTGGGAAAGCCCCTCCACTGTCTCTCCTTCTTCAGCACGCCTGGACCATCGAGGGGTTGGGTGAAACCTTGCAGGACCTTTGCCAGCTCTCCCACACCTGGAGCAGCCTGCCAGCCCCTGAAACCGCAAGTGGGTGCCCGGTGCCCCCACAGACCGCACCGCAGCAAAAGGACTTTGAATAAGGAGGTTGAGTCAGAGTTAGAGAAACCTCTAAAGCAAGAGACAGCCCTGCCAACAGAAGCTGATGTTGCCTTTCTATAACAGTTGCACAAACTCTTCTATTTTGGTGTGTGCTCTCATGTAAAGCTCATATGAAGCCATTGAACCATGTTTTCTGTCAGACCAAGTCACTTATATTCTCTCCATCTTAATTATCCCACCTATGAAATACAGCTAAAATCATGCCCTGCAGAATTCTAGTACCCATCAGGATAGCTGCAGGTGTTGTTTGGGTTGGGCTAACACTGACTTTATTGAGCAGAAGAGGAACCTAAGACATGGGAAAAGTAATTAATTCACTGAGGGATGGAGCAGGGAGGAGGAGGTGGCTCAGGAGTCAGCCTGAGAAGTGTAAGTTTTGGAGAGAGAGAAGGGAAGATCTTTCCTCTCGTCGCCTCCTGTGTACCCGCTCTGAGAAGCCAGGGCAGCAGCTCTCTCATGGTTCCTGATTGGTATGAAGTGAAGGCAATGGCCTCTTGCCACTCTTGCTGTTTCTGGAAAGTAATGGTGATTTCTGTTTAATGAAAATATTCCCTAGGGCATAAACAGAACAGTAAGACAGAACCTGAGCCCAAGTGAAGACTGCTGGTTATGAATGTTGAGAAACTGTCAAATTTTCAGGCAGAAATGTCTACCCCAAACTCTTTAGTTCTGCTGCATGCTGAAAATTCATGTCCTGATTCTGACATCATGATTCCAGTGCTACTTGCCTGACTTTAACTTGCATTTTTTCTGAGCTTGTGACTCCTTGGTTCTGGAGTGGGACAATGAGTTTGCTCTGTAGACTTAGATTTCCCTCCAAAAGCTGGTTATCTTTTTTATAGGAGCAAGACTTCTGTTCTTGGATCAACTGTGCTTTAGGATATTCTGACCTACAGTCCAATTCTAATAAAATTTGATGTGGGTAGAATATAGGAGCATAATTCCAACAATTAGTTATATGAAAATAGGTGTGTGAGTACAAGAAAAAATGTACCTTTGACAAGTGAGAAAGAGGAAGCAGAAAGTGTTCAATCCTTATTAGACATCCGAAAATCTATTCACTCGGAAAAAAAAGCCTGTAGAGAAGCTACAGCTGCAAGGAAAACTTCAGGTGGCTCTTCCGTCTTCCCATCAGCCAAACTCAATTAGCCATGAGCCATAAATTTACAGGAAACGAGGCTCATTAATCTTCCTGTCTAGGGAACAACTTGATTTTTCAGTGTTTAGCACTATAAGGACTAACCTGTGGCAGAAGTGGGTGTGGAATTTAGGTTCCTGCCCCCCTTAGCTGTGGTGAGAGCCTGTTATGGCAGATATGCTTGGAAACCACAGATTCAGCAGAACGGCATGATGAGATCAGAAGCTCAGCCTTCATACAAAATACAGTTTTCATATGACCCTACAGATAATTCTAACATAGCTATCAAAAGTTCCCTGAAATCTTCACCCCCTTCTAAGAGATTCAAAGGTCACAGCCGTGAGGTCATGAGAATTTCATTTGGATGCACTTAAGGCACATACTTAAAGTCTAAATTATATTCTTTTGGTGATAATTTTTCAATACACCTTCAGCTTGACATCTGTTTAAAACCCTACCTTTGGATGCCTCTGGCAGTTTAAGACATAAGTATTGTCATATATGGTTTGCATAATGCAAAATGTGGCAGAGAACCCTCATTTCTGACTGACTAAAAAATACCATCCTAAATTTTAAGGTAATGTCACGCTATATTCCCCACGTGTAGAATGCATTGCATTAAAGGCATATTATATTTACCTTATGCATGAGAACTTGCTGAGAAAGGCTGGAAAACATCCCTGTTTCCCTAATACTGTCCAGTAACAGTGCAGTATAATTACTCTTTGATGCAGTCTCACCTTACAATGTCTTCTTAATTGTTTTAAAATTGGTCTGCTTGCTTTTGAAATACTCACCAGTGAAGAGGGTTAGTGCTTGCCCACCCTAGACCTGCTCCACTAAACTGCTTAGTGGTGAAGTGCTTTTCTTCATTGGCCTCCTAATACTCAAATGTTATAAGCACAAGTCTGTTTCCAGAGGCGAAAAAAATGTAATGGTATGGCAGGTGATGAGGCTTGGATCTACAGCCCTAAGATGAATAGGATACTGTTTAATTCATACTTAAGTCTGAAAGCATTTGGAACGATCGGTACATTAATGAAATGATAATTTCATGCAAAATGTCTGACCATTATTTTTCCTGAAAGAGGCCACAGTATAGGCCACATATCTTTATAGGGCACTTTGAGAATGAATTATTGGCAACTCTCTTTATGTTTGAATTACATTCCTCTGATCCCAAGTGAAAAACAAGCCTAAAGAATAATTACAATAAGCCATCACTTTCCATAGCAGAATGCAATGTAACTTGTACTGAAACATCTAACATGCAGAGCCCTTTTTCAATGCACTTTGCATACCAATTTCATTAGCAGGTGGAATAGGGCAACTATGCTAAATGAGTCAGGATTTATCCTTTCAATCTCTTCTTTATCTGATATTTTGCAACCTCAGTGCAACACTTTAACCTCATGATTCAACTGTAATGATCTTACGCATTCCTCAGAGATATGTTTAATCTTTTTACTTAGATAAGTTCTTGGCTTAACATTACAGTATCAGACAAGTTGAACAGAAGGAGAATGCATTTAACCTATATGGCATATCAGGTGGAGTGGTTTTTTGCCCTAATATTAAACAAAATGGTTAGCAGAATTAATAGCCAGCTATCAGAGATGCAAAATATACTCATGCAGAGCAACACAAGCCTAGTCCCATTGTCTAATGAAGCAAGTGATATCCCTTTATCTAGAAGGGGTTTAGGCTTATCAAGTAGTCTCCTTTTTTTAAAATAAAAACCCCAACACTAGTGGGCTTTAACTTCATCCCTGTGGCATTGCAGAAGGTGGTGAAACAATGAGTCACAGGCAAGGTCTTACATGTTCAGACTTGAACTCCTTCTTTGGTCTCTCTAGGTATAAGAACAAGTGGTCTGATTTTCAGAAGCACCAAATGCTCCCAGTTCCCTGCAGAATGGGCACTGTTCAAGGCTATTTGTGTCACTGCTTGTGGTGGGATGGCTTTTAAGAATATACAAATTAGACTAGCCTAGTTGGATCCTGTCCCTAAATGTGGCCAGGAATTGAGGATTATATGAAAAAGGCACTCACTAAATTATGCTTCTTGCAGAAAAGCCTTGTGTCTGTTACCTATTGTGACCCAACCAGCTTCTGCTTATAAATACTGAGAATGGGTATCAATGAATGTGGAAAGAGTGTTGTCTGGGCTTCAGACTCCTTTACTCTTAATCTGGATTACTTCCAGACAAAGGAACCTTTTTATCCTTGTATTTCAGAAAATTGTTATTTCAGGGTCTGCACCAAAGTGCAATCCTAGGAGCACAATTGAAACCAAAGGGCTGAACACTTGAAATGCCTCTTATGGTAATCAGAATTGAGAACATGCTGGAAAATTATCCTTCATCCCCTCATGAACTACTCTGAAAAAAAAAATATTCTTATCATTGGCTGAGTCTTACTTTCCTGAAAATCAGGAGACACTGCTGTGCTTTTTGCACAAGATAAGTCTAAATATAATGATAACACAAAACAATTAATGACATAAATATGTTTTGGCAGTGAAAAAAATCAGTCTCAAATGTAGGAATATTGAGGGAAAGGATTTGCATATTTCAGAATGTGTTTAATTATCTATTAAACAGATTAAATTAGTTATTCAATGCAACAAAAAGGTAGGGAGGGAATGCTTCATAAGGTGGAAGAAATGCAACAGTTTAATAAAATAGAAAATATCATCAGTATTCTGTTACAATTAAAAACATTTGTTCCGTTGAAATTAGTTATGGTTCTCCATTGACTTTACAGGGATGAAGTGCAAGTGCCTCTTGTTTCCAATGAAGGTTGAAGGAGGTTAGTTGGAAATGCAAAGCAGCAAATAGGGCAAAAGTATGAATCTCTAGGTATATTTTGCCTTCCCAACATTTCCATCAAGGGAAGAATTTTTGAGAACCTGTTCTGAAGAATAATTACAAGACACAGCATTGGGCTGAATGGTTTTAGTGAGTCAAGTACTTCTTGGAAAACGGGAGTGTGAAGGAACACCCAGCTTGGCTGCTGAATTGGGTTTGATCGTCGGGTTCCAGCTGCTATCCTCCTCCTCTTGCTTCCTGCATTCCCACATGTAGAATTCACCATGTAGGAAGGTGCATGCAGTATATTGTCTGCAGGAATGCTATGTACTCCTGAAGGAATTTGGGGAGTTTGAATCAAGTTTTGGAGATTTTAAAAAATAAAAAAATTCTGTACATTGCCTGGTAACATATGGTAACAGTTTGCTGGGACCTCAGTTCTTCCAAGCCAATGAACTTCTAGGAGAGGTGAAACTGCAAAACTACTTTTCTCATAGATCTTTCTGATATCCATCCTTCTCCCTGTGCATCCTGTAAATTTTCTGAATTTTTTAGCTTCCTCTTCCCTCTTTTTTCCTTCCTTTTCTCTTGCTGTAAACTCTGTTCCCCATTAACTTTTCACTGTGGGAATAGAAAAATGGAAGCTTTTGTTTTGTTTTCTCCTAGTAGAAAGCCTTCAACAGAAATCAATATTATTCCTGCTGAGAGGAGCCCATAGCAATGTGGTGTGCCAGTGCTAACTGAACAGACAGAGGGCAGGAAGGGAATTGAGGTAGCTGTATGTGAGCAAACCTGCTCACCTGCTTGCATGACTGACTCAAACTGGGTTGGCTGCAGATGAAAAATTATAGGAATTGTTTCTCAAATACTTAGATTTATAATATTTATATTAATATATTTATAAGGAATTGCTAACAGTTCCTCAAAGCATTCCTAGTGCAAAGGTCAAAAGTGAATGGTGGTACAAATCAAAAGATGGTTTATTTAACCTATACAGTTACCCTAAAAGTGCAAGAGTATAAAATTTAAGAATTTCTGCTTTCATATTTGGCAGCTTTTGTTCACATCACTTTTCCTGGCCAACTCAATGGAGTACAGCCCTGGGCTGTGTTTTGCGAATACCCCTCACTGGCCTAGGTGCCCAGTGATGTACAAATCACAAAGGTTCTATTGGTGTCAGCAAAGTACTGGTGATCTATTCCAGTGTGAGGGTCTGGCCTCTAATGAGTCAAGGATGATATGAAAGCTGTAAGTGGAGAGCAAGTAATTTTAAAATTAAAGATACTTTAACCAAAGCCTGGAACTATGCCTAAAATAATAATTTCCATCCTGTGTTTGAACTTAGACATTCATGAGTTACTTCATGTTATTCAAAGCTTTACTTACATTCATTGCTATGAGAACCCCTCCTACAACACACACTGCAAGTGACATAGATCGCAATCACATCAAAGTAGGTTAGACTTCAGAGAGGATAGACAAGAGGATGATTTACACTTACATAGTTTCTTTCATCCAGGGAGTTCAAAAAGCCCGTATTCATTTGGTCTAAACACCCCTCCTTATGGTCAGGTAAGTATAAGTTCCAAACCCACTTTACAGACAGATAAATTAAAAGGCAAAACAAACTAGAGGCAGCAAAATATACCCAGTCTCAGAGTGACAGGAGGCACCCCAGTTGCCAAAACCATCCACTTCCATTAACCATCATGGTCTGCCCGTAGTCCTAGCCCAAATTATTGCCCTTGAGGTAGAAAAGCTTTCTTCTAACATATGGCTGACACTATTTGGATCATTCCCAGGGAATACTATGGGAAAACCATTTCCCCTTACTGTGGGGATTTCATTCAAAAGTGGAGTGTTGATTTAGTGGCAGATTATTTGCCAAATTGTCCTTGCACTGTTCTGCACAGGGGCAAAAATTAAACAGATAAGAGCAGGCACCAAACAGATAAGACAAATAGCTATATTTGGCAGAAAGATGAACAGTACTGTATTACACTGGATCATTACCAAAGACCTAAAAGGCAAAAAAGGCCTATGCACCTCTGACCTTACAAGAGAATGTGACTTTAGGATGGTTTGATGTGCATGGCTAGGCTAGAACTGCCTACATTCCACACATGCTTTTTGGGGAAGAAAAACACAAGGAATTCGTCAATCCATTGTTTTAACAGATATGGAATCATGTCTCTGCTAAGCAACACACGAACTCACAAACTAAAAATAAGTGCCTGAACGTACGTGCGGAAAGGAGATTTTATACTAATTTATAGCACTCAGAAGGGCAGACTCCCTGAGCCCATAAGAGGAAAAAGGTTAGTGTAGTAAAAACAGTCAAAGAAAGCATTAGCCATTAAATCTTTGGGACAGTTTCTGTAAAGAAGCTCACTAAGATACTTCTTACCTTAACTGTGTAACTGAAAGGGCTCAGAAGACAGGAAGAAGTCACTGAGCCTTTCACCTCAAGGTCAATGATAGCATCTGGTTTCAAAGTAAACACTAAACACACCATTACCACTAACAGCTGCTGGTAGCTCTTTGCTAAATAATCTAGAGTAGGTGTCAACTTTCTGATAAATAAATATCTAGGTAAACAGCTATTTAATGTTGTTAACCCATCTGGGCAGAAGAGAAACAGAACCATTTAGGTTGGAAACATCCGCTAAAATTATCATGTTCAACCATTAACCCAACACTGCCAAGTCCATTACTAAACCATATCCCTAATGCCACATGTACACATCTTTTAATACTTCCTGGGATGGTAATTCCAATACTTCCCAGGGCAACTTGTTCCAGAGCTAAACAACCCTTTCCATGAAGAAATTTTTCCTTATAGCCAATCTACACCTCACCCGTCACAACTTGAGGCTGTTGCCTCTGTATGCTTCTCACTTTCTGGAAATCAACACTGAAAACTGTGTTTGAATGGTGATCTAACAGCACAGAGGGAGGTTGCACCATCACTGCAACTTTCCAACTTCTTTGGGTTTCCAAGGAAGGTTTGGATTTCCAGTGCACCTTACCTTAATGTGGAATGCTTTCAAAAAATGTTTATGTTGCAGGGCAAGGAAGATTGATCTCTTCAGTTGGTGACAGTGTTTTTCAGGACCTATTTAAATGAGAGTAGTTGAAAATTAGAGAATAGAGAGAACTGCTTTAAATTGTGGGAAAGGAGGATCTTTAATTTCTTGTTCTTTCCTAAAATCTTTCCCAGTAAAAGGCTCAGGTTTGCTGATAGCAATCTCCCATATCCAAATTTTCCATAGGGGAATTTTCTTGAAAAATTATCTTATGCTTATTGCAAAAGGGGTGATTCATTTTCTGGTTAAATTGACAGTATCAAGGATAATGAAGTTTTGAAAAATGTGACATCTGCTGTGGCAAGTTCTGAAAATGGAACAGTAGAATAAAATGTGAAGTCATTTCTGTTCCTGTGTATAAATAGGGAACGATTACAGCGTTATGTTAGTAAAGTTTCACCAACATAGAATCAAGCAGAGGTAAGATTAGGTCCAAAAAATGAATTGTTTTTTCCTCCTCTGGCTTACATTTAAGCCAACATAGAAGTCACTGCTTTATCTCTGAACTGACACTACCATGAATGAAAACAGAATGATAGCTACAGTCTGTACTCACTTGCACTTGTATCCATGCAGGCAGGTTAGTTGGAATTTATTTTCAGACCTGAACTTGGCCAGATTTTAAGATGGCATAAATCAGTGTAACACTGTGCTTTGTCTCCAGCTGAGGATCTGCTCCATACAGTTTAAATTAGCCAAGATAGGATACCCAAACTATGTGCTGAAAAGAACAGAAATCTGTTGAAAACTGGGAAAAAAATACATGTGTATGATTAAAACCCCCATGTAACTTAAGGAGAGTTGGTCACTAGTTTGTATGTAAATCTATGCACTTGTAAAATGTCAGGAAAACTTGATGTACTCTCTCTTCGTAATTCAGTTTCAAAGTACTTTCATGACTTTCACTCAGTGGAAATGCCTTTTTCCACCAAAGCTGCATGTTTTGTCTTAAACAGTATTCAAATTATATGCAAGAGTTGAAATAATATTGTAAGACAATGGTTATTTTATCCACATTTTATCTCCTAGCTATAAATTTTATATGTTAGGTTATACAACTCCCAGTAGATCTTGGTATAAGAGACCTCAATAAATCTCAAACCATTCAATACAGAGGAAATTTATTTGTTATTTGTGTCATGTTTTATTAGTGCCCTGCAGTTCAATCTTGACACTGGAGAGATAGCTCCCTTCACCAACAAGTAAGAAAAAAAATCTTTACAGCTTTAATTTATGGTAACAACATATTTATTAGTTTTTTACAATGCATCTTAATTCACAGATTCAGGTATTCCAGCATATTTGTCTGAACATACCTCTTCAAATTCTGTGACACACTTATATTTTATGCCACTGATATAGGCTTCATAAATCAACAGCATTTAACCAGAGTATGCATGGAAAAAATAACATGTAAAAGATTTTCTTTTCCCACATTGGAAGTAAAAGCCACAGAGTAATGAGATAGATGGGTAAAAAGATAGAAATTCCCTTTGCTTTTCAATCTCTGGATACCACATCTGTGTGGTACATTGTGCCAAACTCTACTACTGTTTCTGCTGCTGTTGTGTCTTAAAATTGCTTTGTAATTCATGAGCTATGTAGTCATCTCTAACTCTTGGAATAAAAAGGTAGATTCGGTCTCTTGATATCTATAATGGATATAAGAGTATTCATTTTCCTATTCTCGCTCTATAATGGAAGAATGGAAAAGAAACCTGGCTTCTAGCTTGTGAAAAGAAAGCAATATCTCACCATTATCATATAAACAGAGCACTACAGAGTAGGGCTGGGAGGAGATAGATGAGGAATACATTTCCAGGTTTGAAAAGTGGAGAAGAACCAAACAATGCTTGCGGCCTTTTTAACCAAAAGGGTGGTGATATATAATTAAATTTGTGTTGACAATGAGTAAACAACTAAAATTAGGCCAGCAGCCAGTCCTGCCCACCCTTCTGGCCCCTCTGGTCAGCCCTATGTTCATAAGGCAAATTCCTTCATTTAGCATGGCTGAATTCTGAGCTGCAAAAGTCTCCAAAACAGGGACATTACTCCCATCATGTGAGGATGTGTTTCCAGTTTCATGCAGTATTCCCAGAAGAAACTGCAGTCGTCATGACGAGACTTTCAGGTTCCTTCTGAACTATATGGATCACTAGTTCTTTTTCTTTTCCACTGCTTCCCATAGAGGAAAACCATGGTCTAAATGCAAGATTAGCATCTTACCGACCTAGGTCTTACGTCCTTCAGCTCTGACTTTCACCATGGCCTTGGGCAAGTCCCCTCACCTCACAGTGACATGGAGATGATAATCCTGAGCTCAGATTTTAGCAGCAAACTCTTCTTTCTGGAAGGGAAATCCTGAGGAATGTCCCATGTTGTTACCAGACTAACTGGGTCAAATGGTCTAAAGATCAGTGTGGTTTTAGTTATTTCAAATTTACAGAGAATATTACAGTCAACCGCCAAACTCACTTCAGGAATATAATTCCATTTTGACTTCACAAAATCTAGTGCCATGTCAATTATGCTGAAATGTCATTATTTCTAATAAGAAGCTTTGAAGATGTTTTTACAAAGTTTTTTGAAGTTTCACTTTGCAATGACCTTTCATTTTTTGAAATGTGCTTTGAAATGTACGTCAAAAATTACGCTATTGAGTCAATATTTAATTTCAAAGTTTTGAAAATTGCAGTTGAAGGGAAAAAATGAGGAAAATGCTAACATTTTGGCCCCATTTGGAAGGGAAAAAATATAATCAAAACACAGGAGAGAAAGGCTCATTTTCAGGAACTCCTTACAAATATCCATTTCCCCCCATACTGGTTCTCTCTGTATCTCTTAGGTATTTTTATTTCAGGGATATGGTGTTTGCCTCACTGTAAAGGATTCTAACACACCAGGATAACAGGACATGTCAAGAATATAAAGCCACACAGCATGTGACAATGTGAACTCCAGTGAAACTCCATCTATCCTTGGGAGAGAACCGTCTGGCCAAAAGTTGATTTCAGATCTCTGTGCATAAGGCCAAGTGCTGAGAAGTGCTGGGTGTGCTGCTGTCAGTTGTGGCGATTGCCACCAAAGTCACTGCACTCCCTGACTGCACATCGTGCCTCCAAACCTGGGCCTGAGCTCTGATCTGGAGATAAATTCTGTCCACAGATCTTTACTGCACTATAGATGAAAATTAATCTCTTCATCTCGTTCCTTCAACACCACTGAAAATAACATAAAATAAAATCTGAGCTCTAACACAGGAAAACAGCTTTTCCAGCCAGGTTAGACTGGCTGATCATTTCAGTTACTTGGCCTGAATTATAGAAACACTAAGTGCCAGGTGATATATTTCTTCTAAATACTTCCCCCATTGTAGTTCTAATAGAAGCTTTTTGGTTCCGTTGGGTTTTTTCTGTTCATATATGATTATTTTCTGTTTCCTTTTCATGTTTGCATTTTAAATAGAACTTTGCAAAACTTGCTTCAGTTCATGTTTATAACTCTGCTTTTCTTTTATCCTGCAAGCTTCATGTTTTGTTTAAGGTCAAACACCAAAAACAACATTGTTAGTCTGGTAAACTTGTCGCTCCATTTCCAAGGGTGGTGTTTGACCTCCAAGAGCCTCCTTTGTACCCCTATCAACAGGCTTTGTTATCAAAACAGTACCATGGACCTCCATCCCAGAAAAATGCTGACAGTTAGGGACAGGAGAAAATTTTGCCTTGATACTTGCTGTTAATTCTACAGGGCACAAAGTCATTTTGCATATCATTTTCTGCCTCTCTCTCCTGCAAATTTGGGAACAGAGGCTAGTCCCTCAGCTTTGGGAGCACAGGAGATGGGGAAGGAACATGATGTTTTGCAGAGCATGAGGGCTCCTGGTTTCTGCCAGGCTGCTCTGTCTTGTCTATGTTGTGGTTTCCAGCAGCTCTCCCCACAGAGCTTCATC